>PVJL010002886.1:146407-177208 GCA_004026885.1 Lyroderma lyra
ACAGTGGTTGTACCAGTTTGCACTCCCACCAGCAGTGTACCAGAGTTCCTTTCTCTCCACATCCTCTCCAGCACTTGTTATTCCTTGTCTTGTTGATAACAGCCATTCTCACAGGTGTGAGGTGGTATCTCATTGTGGTTTTGATTTGCATTTCCCTGATAGCTAATGAGGATGAGCATTTTTTCATATGTCTGCTGGCATTTCTTCATGGGTGAAATGTCTGTTATGTCCTCTGCTAACATTTTAATTGGATTCTTTTTTGTCATTGAGTCATATGAGTTCTTTATATATTTTAGATATTAATCCCTTATCAGATGCATTGTTTACAAATATTTTCTCCCATTTTTTGGTCATCTCTTTGCTTTGTTGATGGTTTCTTTTGCTGTGCAGAAGCTTTTTAGTTTGATATAATCCCACTCATTTATTTGTGCTTTTCCTTCCCTTGCCTTTGAGGTCAGGTTCATGAAGAGCTTCATTTCTAAATGGAACACATTCTTTGTCTCTCAGTGACTTCATTATGCCATAAGCTTAAATATATTAAGATGTGAATATACTTAGACATGTAACTTACTAGATTTTTAATATGTTCCCATTAAAATATGACTATTTAGATGAATAGAGAGGAATTAAATGTATTTATTTCAATGACAATATGTGATTGGTTATCCACGTGAGACTAAAATATGTGTTTATGATGTGGGGAGGGGAGCAAAGCCAGGGAAATACTTGTATAATTAAGATAAAATAAAAATTATTGGAAGTTTATAGTTCTTAGAGTTGTTTGCATTCATTCCAGCAGGATTACAGTAATACTGAATTATGATAGACTCATGGTTCCTATGAAGATGAAGTGCTAAGTGCTTTCCTTTTTTTCTTTCTCCTACAGGATTTCAAGATTTGATTGCCTAAGTGGCATTCATATTGTCAGATACTTTTGTAAAATGCTTTATGTTAATTACAATTTTCACATTTTGCATGGTGACACATTGTCATATTTCCTTATGCTTAAAATCTTTTTAACTAAAGAGCTATTTTTGTAAAGAGCTCTTAAAAGAAAACTTTGTTTTAACCAAGTAAAAACAAATTTTGGAGTATTTTGTTGTATCATAAGCTGTAAACTGCCTTTGATGTTCAAGAACAATTTAAAAAATTATTTTTATATATATATATATATATATATATATATATATATATATATATAGTTATAGTTATAGTTATAGATAAAACCTTATTGAAAAAGAATGGTATTATAGTCAGTAAAACTGGGTAATGAAAATGATTAACAAATACATAGTTCTCAACAGGTTACAAAGTATTTTCAAGGTGATCTACACAAAAATATACACTATTTCAAATATATTTTACAACAAAATTCACACACTAAAAGCACATATTCTGACATAACTTATATTGATGTAAAGATATTTGTGATTGTGAACATCAAAGAATAATTTTTTCCTGTTTATATAGAATCCAGAGCACACCCTTTTTTCTATTATCACTGCTTTAGTTTTTTTTTCCTTTTGTCTCTTGTTCTTTTACTGTCATACCCAAAAATTATTACTAAGATCATAGCAAGAAACATTTTCCTACATTTTTTTCTAAGTGTTTTACGGTTTCAGGTTTTACGTGTGAGTCTTTAATGTACTTAGAGCTCATTTTTGTGAATGGTGTAAGATAGGGATTCAATTTCATTATTCCTCATATGGTTTTCTTGTTTTTACAACACCATCTATGGAAGAGGCTGTCTCTCTGCCATTGATTTTTTTGGCTTCCTTGTCACATATTAGTTGGTCATATATGCACAGGTTTATTTCTGGGCCTTTAATTTTGTTTTATTGGTCTATGTGCCTATTTTTATGCCAGTTCC
Source organism: Lyroderma lyra (assembly GCA_004026885.1). NCBI lineage: Eukaryota > Metazoa > Chordata > Mammalia > Chiroptera > Megadermatidae > Lyroderma > Lyroderma lyra. The sequence continues at coordinate 148,278 of PVJL010002886.1, forward strand.
ATACTGTTTCGATTACTAGAACTTTGCAATATAGTTTGAAATCAAGAGGTGTGATGCCTCCAGCTTTGTTCTTTCTTGGAATTGCTTTGTCTATTTGGGGTCTTTGTGATTCCATAAAAATTTTAGTATTGTTTTTTCTTTTTTTGTTTAAAAATGCCATTGGAATTTTCACAGGGATTACCTTGAACCTATAGATGGCTTTGAGTAAAATGGACATCTTAACAATATTAATTCTTACAATCCATAAACACAAGATATCTTTGAGTTTACTTGTGTCACTTTCAGTTTCTCTCATCAAAGCCATATGGTTTTTACTGTTCTTTCTTTTTTCTTTTTCCATACTATTTATTAAGTACTTATCAGGTTTCAAGCACTGTGCTAATCACTTTATATACATTTCACTCATTTCTCACAATTGAATCTGAAATAGAGACTATTACCCCCATTCTGCAGTCCAGGAAAGTGAAGCTTAAAGGGATTAAGCAATTTAAAGAAGATCGGAGAGAGAAGTCACATTAGGTGGTGAACTTATTATACATCAAGTTGACAATGCACTGTAGAATTGTATGCCTGAAACCTATGTAATCCTTGCTAACAGATGTCACCCCAATAAGTGTAACAATAAAAATGAATTAAAAAAAAAAACATTTCTTAAACATAAAAAAAAAATTAAAAAAATAAAGAAGATCAAGGAGTTAGAAGAGTCAGAATAGGGCTTGAAGTCCAGTTCTCTGATTCTAGCACAAAGCTTCTAGAATACTATACAAATGTGAAGTTCAGCCAATATGTGAAACCTGGACTTTGGAGTTAGCCAGTCCAGCATTCGACGTGCCCTTTTGCTGTTTATAATTTATGCAACTGTAGACATCTCATTTAATTTTTCTAATGCTGTGTAATTTTATTTCTAATATGGGGATAAAGCATAGTAATTACATTATATTGTCTAAAAATTATATTAAATAATGTAACAATTTTCAAGACCTCAGAGTAGTAATTGTTTGCCATAGTGTTATTGGGCACTCTATAAGTAGTTATAGAAAATCACATATTTCTCTTTAAAATATTTGAATTCCCACTTTCTCTCTTACCCTCTTATAGTCTTGAATGTGAATCCCAAACCTATTACTAACTTAACATTGCCAGCCCTTGATAATGGACTCAGGTCACTTGACCATCGTATGAAAACTTCTATCTATGAAGCCTGAGGCCAGAGGACCATTTTAAAACATATGAAACCTGTAATACCTGTTCCACCTATCAAGCTGACACCTCCCTACTTGCAAGCTTGCTCACCACACAATGCCACAATATTTACTATTGGCAAATAAATATAGCCTCATGTCCTACAAAAAATATCCATGGTATCACTCAAAGTCTATGGAAGGTCAGATTCAAACCAACACCTACCACATACTGCAGGGGAAGACAGACTAGTGAGTGTTCCTGAACCCACACAAGCACCCAGGGTCCTTTCGGTGGAATATGCATTGCTGACAGATGTTGGTCTCGTCCATGGCTCTAAGTCTGCACAGAGGTCATTGTGCCATTTGTGCTTCTGCTGCCTCAGTGCCCAAACCCAGATCCAGACAAAATATACAGCCTGTATTAGAGAGGCCACTGTACACACCACTTAGCATGCTTATTGCAATACCTGGAATTTTTTCCTGAAATAGTTGGTCATTAACACTTTTCTTAAGTAAGTAGTTACATTAACCCATTTGACTTTAAACAGTGTGGACATCCCTTGAGCCTAGAATACCAAGCACTGCTCTTAAACAAGTCATATTCCTTAAAAATTCTTTCATTATTTGGCAACAATCTCCTTATTTAAATAGAGTGGCCAGTAGGTTGGAGGAGTTCAGCAGAAATCTCAGGGACTTCAAGTTAGTATTCAGCTGACCCAGTTGGCAGGCAATTCTGTTATTTCACACTTTCCTCACTTTAGATACTGGATTCAGATAAACTAAAAATAGGTATCATGTATTCCAGGTCTGAGATAATTCACCATCCTATAATAATTAGAAGGGGAGAGGCAAGCATCTTCTTGGTAAAAAATACTGGAAAGAGTTCTTGATCTAGCTAATAGAAATCAAAGAAGTAATTGATGTAATGACATGAGGTTTATTCAGTAAAAGCCATCTGACAGAAACATGAAGTTAAGGAGATATTGAGGAGGAGCTGTAGGACACAAAAAATAGCCAGAAAAGGCAGAGTCAACATGATGGCACTGATCCTTCTTTAGGGATGAAATTGAGGTAATGTGCCACATAGTCTCTTTGCAAACTCTCTATTTACTCCAAAAACTTATATTATACTGATTTCTCCATTAATTATACATTACATTGCTTTGTATATGTGATCATCTCCATTTATAGATGCTAAAACCCTTGGAAAACAAAAGTAACAAAGTGTTAGAAGACATTTTAGAACAATTTGGTTTTAAGCTTGAAAAAAATAGTACTATTAACATAAGTTTACACTGAACTCAAAATATTTCTACACGTATAATGCATTTTACAATGCTTAGAGGAGAGGAAATAAAAGCTAAGACCTTCTTTTAGTAATGACCATTTTAATGTCTGCTGTAACAGTGTAAATAATATAGAACTTCCAAATTTAATCACAATAAGCAATGATTTTTTTCATAAAAATGGATATTTTCTCTATTTCAGCTTCCACATAAGTGCCTATAGAATTAAAATGTTGACTTAAAATACATTTCAAATGTTAATATTATGATGATATTTCCCAAGGATCATGTCTTCAAAAGTTACTCTTAGAAATCACTAATTTCCTCTGAAGTTATGGCCATTTCATGTTCACCTAGAACAATAAACACTATGGTCTACCCACTTTATTCTCATGATTAGTGAAACATTTTTTAAAAACATAAAAATGACAAAAGATAATGTATAAGCATTAATTATATATATATATATATATATATATATATATATATATATATATATAAAACACAGTATTAGTCATAGACGTGGAAGTGCTTCTCCACCACTCTTTATGTTCTGTCCATTGGTAACAGCTCCATGATTACATCATTGTTGTCTAGCTGTGTCCTCTTATTCATATCTCTGCAAGGGAGAGGGAGGGGTTTAATGTGAGGGGTATATTCAAAAAGAGAAACTAGGCCTATGCAGCCTAGCCATTCCCACTCGAAGTTCCCAACACGCCCACATGTACCACGCCCTAAGTCATACATACTCATGCAACCATTTGTATGAGGAGTCTCTGATTATCAGCTACCTTGTCTAATTAAGAATTAGGAAACTCACCTTCCTATAGATATATTCTCTAATACCAACTTTATCAAAGATGTGTGTTAGCAGTTTGTTGCCTTACTCACTGTATTATTTCTCAGCCGACACTGTTTATTAGGCCTGCATCAATACCAGCTAACAATGATTCAGTTGCTTATTTCTTCAGGATTCTGATTTGGTCTGTAAAGTTATAGGGGAGGCTTGTTTTATTCTTCACACTGTTATCGAAGCCTTGGTGAATGCACATGTGTGAAGAAAATCAGCAAAGCTTAAGAAACAGAAAAGAGAGCAAAGATCATATATTCAGAAACTACATTTCTAGCATCCAGTATGTGCTAAGAACATTCTGGTTACTGAGAATATAGTAATGGAAAAGACAAAGTTCCTGGCTTTGAGGCATCTACCTTTTACTAGGGAAAACAAACAATTAACAAAACATATATACGAAGGATGCCAAAAAAAATGTACACACATTTTAAGAAAAGAAAACTGGATTGAAACTATAATACTCAATATATACCAATAACAAAAGATGAATACAAGTCACATTTGAGTTCTGTAATTTCAAAAGGTGCTCAAAGTGGTTACCATCAGCATCCAGACACTGCTGATTACAACAAACTACTGCTTGTGCAACATTGACCAAAGTGTCCACCTGTGTCGCTGCGTGTGCCATTTCAATTTCTTCCTGAAGCACTGCCAGTGTAGCCAGTTTTCTATGGTACACTTCATCCTTTAAGGTCCCCCATAGATACCAGTCAAGGGGTCTTAATTCAGGAAAACGTGGGGGAAACTCAATGTTCTCAAATTTCAAATACCACTTCAAAGTAGCCTTGCACTCCTTGAATGACAACTGTGCTTCCACCATTTTCTTTGATTGTCTTGTCTATCACACAGCTATGCTAGCGTTCATTTGATTAACGCCATTTTTTTGAGCGAACGTCATGCTGAACATAACTACCGTAATTCAATTCACCTTCGAAAAGTAATACATAGATAACATCTCTTAAAATGTGTATGCATGTTTTTGGCATCTCAAAAAATGTTGTATGCATACAACACACGTACACAGACTAGGAGCTGGTAGTGATAAGGAAATACACAATAAAAATGCTTTTCAAATGGTGGAGTAAACCTTCTTTCAGTGGGATGATTAAGGAAGGCCTCTCAGGAAAGTAAAGTTGACCCGAGACCTTCAAATGTGAAGGTGGTAGTCATGAGAATATACAGAGAGAAAATTATTCTATGTAGGAGAAATAGAAACTTTAATGGTCCTGTGAAAAAGCACACTTAAACCCAAAGGGCAGAAAGACAACCAGAGTGACTAGAATGTAATGGAAGCAGGAGACAATGAACCTAGAGATGAAGGTCCATCCTAGACTATGACAGATGATTTTTTTAAGAAAAGAGATTTTATTCAAAATGAAATACAAATAAATATACTGGAGTGTTTATAGCCGGGAATGAATGTAATCTAAATTACTGATAGAGTCCAAATACCCCAAAGTTCCACACTCTTCTCCTTTTAAAGAGGACAAATCAAGACCGTTGAGGTGACAGCACATTCATCACAAGGCCCCTTCTGTCATCCTTGTGCATCCAGCCTATGCTTCAACGCTCAATTTTGAATTCATTCATTCATTCACTTTCACTCCGCTTTCTCTTGGTGTGTTGATGCCACCCACATGACACCACAGATTATTTTCTGTTGAAGTAGAAATGTATTTTTTCTCTTATGTAAATGTGAACTCTGTGTATGAGTATCTTCGAATATTTCACTAAATCTTATCGTTTTAGGTGTTCAATGACCATGGGATCAACGTTGACCGAAACTGAAATACTATGCAGGGATCATGAGAGCCACATTGGTAGTTTTTTTATTTTATTTTATTTTTAAGAACAATTGATTGGACTGTATGTGAAATCTACATCTTATGCCTCCCATAGTACAAATGAGCATATCTCTGCATATGAACAAAAAGAATCTTTTTCAGTAATTTCAAGAGGTATTCCACTGAGTCACATTAGTTAAACTGGTAAAGGACTGTGGAGACATTCTGCCATGAATTCCAGATACCAAATTGTAAGTTAGAAATATAATTACATAAAAAGTGTAATCTGCCACAGTGCTTCAAATGAAGATTATAGTACTGGATTTTAACTAAATTTGTTTTGTTTTTGTTTTTGTTTTTTTGTTCTTTGGTTTTTGATAACTGAAAATATGTTTTTTTAAATAGCACTTGTTATAAGAATTGTCTCATACAAACTTAAGTCTCCTACGTTGATACAACATGAGAGGTTACATTTTTATAAATTAGTTTCTAAACCACTCATAAAGCATAATATACTACTTTTTGTATATATACCTTTTAAAGTAGTTTTTATTTGTCATGTTATTAAAGAACAACTGAGCAAGGCTAATTAAGGACAAAAATGTTTATATGCACATGTTTGAACATTCAAGTCTTTTTTTTTTTTGATAACTGTCTAATCTCAGTTGAATAAATGAGGGTTGGAGGGATCTAAGGAATTGTAAAATGTTCCTGCTTGCCTACTAGGTTCACTATATTCTGTTTTAATAATAAGCATTTGAAACCATAAAGTATATTAATTGATATTTTTATTGTCATGAGAATTAAGCAAAGATAGTAAAATAACACTTATTTGGGTTATGGCCTAATATACTAAAGTTACATGTACATGCATGAGTCAGCTTTCACTACACTATTATGTGTTAACAAACGACCTAAAACTCTCAGTGGCTTACAATAAAAGTTATTTCTTACTCAGTTATGTCTCAACTGCAGGTCAACTACAGCCTTGCTTCACATGTCTACTGCCTGGGATGCAGGCTGAAGGCTCAGGCCCTATCTGGGTAAACTGTACTTTTATCATAATTCCAATAATACTTCAATTGAGATAAAGCTCACTAATGTTAAATACTTTTGTGAGCCTGCAGAAAAAAAAAAGATCAATGGCAAAACCACATGATGGCTCTTAAAGCTTTTGCTAGGAAGTGGTAACATCATTTCCAAAGCATGTCACATGGCCAAACCAATGTCAATAGAGCCCTCTTACAGGGAGGGCAACATAAAATTGGGAATAATAGAATTTACCACAGCACATAGAATACATCTCACAGCAACCACAGCATATGAATTTTGATTATGCACTAAAATAGAAATCAGGCAACTGATCTAGAAATCACAGAGAAAAAATAGCTCTATTAGAATAACATCTGCTTATTTCTTCTACTGGCAATGAACAGATATGGGAATGCATTAAAACACCTTAGCAAACACACACACAGGTGTTAATAGTCAACGATCTCTGAAGACTCTAAGCTTTGCTGCCTTCCAATGTCTTTAATTGGATGTCAGTTAGGTTAACAATAAATCCTGAAACAAATGAAAAAAATGCCATAAAGGATAGCTGTTATCTGGTTCTATGTCCTTTCTGTCTTTAATTGTTAAAACTGGTTTGAAAGGTGAGAAATGTTCCTCTTTGTAAGAGAGTATATTCATTATCAAACAGGAAAACATAGTTATTTTACAAATAAAAAAGATCTATTACATGTCATTGTTCACTCTACATCCAGCAATATTACGGGAATGAAAAGGAACACAAAATAGTAGTCAATAATGTTGTCCTTATAATTTTTAACCCTAAGAAATGTCAATCAATCTTCTAACGACTTACACACAAAACAGACAAGTACACTGATATATGAATTAAACGTATGTTGCATCAGATAAAAAGTCAATGCTTAAAACTTATGAATAGAAAGTCCTATACTGAACCTTACGGAAGGGTAGCAAGAGATAAGGAGCTCGACATTTCATAACTTACAGTAATAGAAAGTGGAAAAGTTAGCGACTAAAAAAAAACCTTGAAATTAACCACCGAGAAAGAACTCATTAGGTGAAAAACTTTATCAAAATTTGAAGTTAGAGTATTTTTCTCATTAGTCATCTCGGGTCCCAAAAGAGACAATCAAGACCACATACTCCTAGTTTAATAAGAACTTGCCAAATATAGCTCTTCAAAATTAATTATCCTACTAATCATAAAAAGAGAAATGAATAGGTAGATAGAGTCTCTAACATTGAAAATACCCTGAAGAAGCACCAGACCTACTTTATTCTGTTTAACATGTCTATTAGTTTTATTTCACATAATATTAAAATGCTGAATGATACTTTTATCAATAAATGATTTTCCTTTTTTCCTTAATATTCATGAAGAATTTGTCATTCATATCTCCACTGAATCAAGCTGGTGAGTGTGTTTTTAAAAAGTATCCTAAACATACTTAGATGTCAAATAGTCAATAAAAATATTCAAAAGAATTTGTAGTGAGAGTATAAGCATCTTAATGAAACTATCACAATATTGATCATTTTTCTCATTAATGTTTGAGAGGAAGTATAAGAATAAAGGACTCTATTTTACAGTGGGACTCTAGAAAGCAGTGGAGAAAACAGAGTTAGGAAAGGATATTAGAATGTTTGGAATGTGAAAAAGTGACCAAGTATGAGAAGAAATTCAATTATCAGTCCTTGTGACTCTCCATATTTTATGTGATAAGATAGCATATTTTATGTGGTTTACCAACAATCTTCAAAAAATATTGGTGTAGAGAAAAGCTTTAGGGACTTCTTCTACATATACTAGAATTTCATTTTATGTGGTTCTTCTCATAGCCATGTAAGTGAACTAAGATAACCCCAACACAAATAACTCATACATGAGCTGCTGCATACATGATGTACATATGCACTCGCAGACTAATTCACTCAAGAACCACCCATTACGCTGTCACCATACGCCAGGAATGCACTTGGTGCTGAGGTGAAATGTCTGTGTGACACCTCCACGGACCTGCTAACTAGGCAATTTGGATATGCTAGTCTGGAGCTGAAAAGAAAGAGCTGGGCTGCCGATATAAAGTAGGTAGTCATCAGAATATGGATGGTATTTCAAAACGGAAATGGATAAGATCACTTGATGAGGTAGTAGAGAGAGATGAGGAGAGGAGACCTAAAGAAAACTGATATTTAGGGGTTGAATATTATAGACAAAGAGCAACTATTGAAGTAGAAGAAAGACTAAAAGGGGGTGGGGTTATAGAAAGCAGCCCCCCCCCAAAAAAAAAAAAGAATTTTAAGAATTAGGGAGCGGTCGATTCTGTCTAATGTCCCTGAGAAATCCAGTAAAAGGAGGACTAGGCTGTGTTCATTTGACTTAGTATCATGGAGATGACCTTGACAAGATCTGTCTTGGTGTCCTCTAGTAAATATACACTGTATCTAGGATGCTCCACTATTTAGAAAGGCTGGTATTTCTACAACCATTATTTAATTTAATAACTGAAGTGCCTTAATTAAAAACGGACCTCTGACTATGAGGAAGTGACAACATCAATGTTGTGGCTCACACATTTAAAATACGTTACCTAAATGATAAATAATTTATTTCTTATACTTCTAAATATATTCCATGATAATTGACTGCCTATAAGACTATGGTACTTAGCATGCTCTTTAAAGACTTAAATGTAAAAACTAAATGACTGAGAATCTCATATGCAGATAATTTCAGAATTACTCTAAGGACAAAGTCAGCTTAGTACATAATATTAAATCTTCTTTGTCCTTAAACTATTCTAAAATTTCAAAATTATGGATTTATTGAAAATAATTACTGATTTATCCATAAAAGAATTTCTTAAATTTTAAAGAAGTATAATTAAGCTAAATGAATTCCTAAAGAATACTTCGCACAATATTCTATCCACCCCTTACCACAAATGCATTCAAGTCATAGATACAAGACCATTCAACCAGGAGAATCAAGATTTATACAGTAGTTATAATTCATGTACGAACAACAGTGACCTCATGTGGCTAATGCTGTATGCCTGAAATTATTAGACCGAGAACAACTAAAGAATAGTTGGTGGTATTCATCAAGATGTACTTCATTATGAATGATTGTAGCTGCCTGTACTATGCAAGCCCTCTAATCACAAAGCAATGCCTTTCGAGGACCAGAGTGGATTCACTTAATGTATGCTGATAAGGCTAGATTGTTCGAAGGTTAATATTTTGGAATAAGGTGTCTTGACGGCATGGGATTAAATCTTATTTTTGTTTGTATCAACCAAACCACTCAGTGCTGGTCTTTGCATATTGAAGGAATGTTCTAAAAGTTGGTGTTTTTTTTCCCCAAAAGTGTTTTGTTCTGAGTTAAAATGTTAAAGTAAAACATCTAAATGGAAATTTAGAAAATTTAAATGCCTAAATGGAACAGAAGACATTGTAGCTTTATTACCCAGCATTTTTAACTTTGGAGGAATGGCTCTATTTCTTTTCTGTCTGAGCAGTTCCCTTAATCAGCTTAGACTATAGTAATGTTCAGGACTCTCCTCAAGCACTTACTCCAAAGTGTTTCACAGCATTATTGATGTGGACCCAATAAAGGAGCCCTCTCCCCACCTCCTATAGACTCCTTTTCCTTGTTCTTTAGCTCTCAGTTTCACCTTTTTCCTAGTCCAAAACCTTCATTGCCTCCTTGATCAATTTTCCTCTGGCTCCTCATCTTGAGCAACAGACTGTGCCCCAGAGGTAATTACTCTCAAACTTGTAACTCATGATAACACCTGAATGACTAGCTAAGCCAGAAGTCAACAGGCCGCAGGCTCAACAGACTTTCCACCTTGAAATCACCCAGTGACAGGACTTGGAGACCTATTTCTTGGGTCAATGCTTTTTAAACTATTAATTGAATTAATTTCTCCTCATCTGGGGACCATTGGGATATAACTGATACCCCAACAAGGCTTCCAGCCCATCTCAACCAAAGAAGTCAACATGGCAGATCTCAAGGCCCCTTCCCCCTTTTAGATCAGACAGGGTGAGAGCTCCGTGGGTCCCCAGTAGTAGGGACAATGACCATCCTCAGCAGGAAGCAGATACAGAAGATGAGACCACCAGTCCCTCAGTTTCCCATGGAGATTTGTGGGGATCGCGTTCTCTCAAGAGGAAAGCGAGGTAGGCAAAAAGGATAGGACCCCTCGTGTGAGACTTGCTGGGCTGGAATAGTCCCCACCCTGACACCACCCTCTCACTGGTAGTCCCTGCCCCAGAGTGGGCAGCCCCAGGAGGAAGTTCCCGGCAAATACAGGGAAGTTAGAGGGCACAGGAAGCCCACCAGTTTGGGCCAGTTCCTGTGCAGTGAGAGTTACAACGAGCTTCATCTCACCTGGGCCTCATTACACCATCATTGTAATGTCATACATATGCCCGGAAGGTCATTAATATAATTATAACAGGCTGAACTCTGGGAAAAGAACATGCACCATTTGAAGGGGCTATGTAATAGGCCCCATGTCAATCAAACTTGTCAATCAAGAGGCCCCACACCCAGATGGGTGTAGCCCTTTACAGCCAAAGAAAATAGAAGTACTGAAACCTCATTAATTGGGGCTCTTGAGCCATTTTCCTGCTCCAGCTGCTCCTACCTCTTTGGGGTTTACTTTCTTCTCTTTGTATACACTCTGGTGCGTGTGTCATTCAATTCTTTGCTCGAGATATCAAGAACCTGAACACCACACCAAAGAGGATACTCCATTTTCCAGTAACATTATTAGCTAGAAGAATAAGTTTCAAACTATTACATAGCATTAAAAATAAAATAACTTTCAGCTCTCTTCTCAAGAGTAATGCCTTTATTGTCAGTTTCAAAGAACTGCTATAGTTAGATCATAGGTAAGTATCTGCCTGCCTCAATGAGATCTTAGCTGGGGAATGCCCAATTAGGTATAAATTCCAAAGTAACATAGTATACAGCACATGACAGACTGCTGCTCCCAATACTCTGCTCAGATTTTGTGCACCGTATCTCCTAGCACAATGATAAATGATATCTGACATAAGAAAACCTGGCTGATAATCCTGACCACATTTATTGGCTTTGGGCCATTCACTATCTTCTCTTAGCCTCAGGGTACTCGTCTCTGAAGTGAGAGAGGGTATTAGCATCTACCTCGTGGGTGATTATGAGTCTTATATACTCATTGTATGCCATCTGATATGGTCTGAATGTTTCTGTCTCTTCAAAATGCCTATGTTGAAATCCTAACCCCCACTGAAATGGTATTAGGAGGTAGGGCCTTTGGGAGATGCTTAGGTCACGGTTGTGGAGCCCTCATGAATGGAATTGGAGAGATCCTAGAGAACGCCTTAGCTCCTTCCTCCTTGTGAGATGAAAGACCAATGAGGAAGTTCTACAATCTGGTGGGGAACCTGGAGGAAGGCTCTCATCTGCCATACTGACACCCTGATCAGACCTCCAGCCTCCAGACTGTGAGAATTAAAACTTCCGTGTTATTATAGCAGCCTGCTATATGAACTAAAATAGCATTTCATAGATTTTTTGGCATATAGGTAAGTGCTCAATATTCCAAAGTATAATTTTTAATTAAACTTATCTGCTACTTATTATTTGTACTTCTCCTCTAAATTTCTACTTTCTTAACTATATTGAAACATAATGTATTATTCATTACTTGCCACCCCTTTTTTTTACCATTTTTAAATCTAATACTCTATGTATACTTAATTTCCTTTATCGTCTTCCTAATCCATGGAGGCACCAGTTAAGTAGTGTAGGTAATTCTTGCTAATATATTGTACTTACCTAGTTGTTCCTTGGGAAATTAAAGTAAATGTTGACAATATCAATAGCTCTGGAATTTCTTAGTCTGAAATTCTGGTTATCTAGAAAAACTTCTTATTGTAACTCAATAGAATAAGTTTGACATACATCATGTTTACTGCATAAAAGGTTATAGAGAAAAAGTATCTGTGAGGGACAATATTTAGAAGTCTCATGTAGTTATTATCTTAATACTTAAAATATAAGAAATAATAAATTCAAAATATATGAAATACTCTAAAATAAAAATACATTTCATAAAATACTAAAATACACCTATGTGAAATTTTGCACATTTTGCTTCCATACTTAAAAGGAAGTTTATGTTTAGTTCTCTGTTTTAATAATCGTAGAGTTGTTTTCATTCACTTATTCAACAAATATGTATTAATATCCTGTATGTGTCAGACACTGGTTTTGGCACAATGACTCCATAGTATACAGAATAGAGAAGACCAATCTTTTGTAGATTTTGCATTCTAGAAAGGAAAAACAATACAGGATAAATAAAGAAATAAGTAAATAAATGTATATCAAGTAGAAGTAGTCATGATAAAGAGATAACTTAGGATAAGGGGAATAGAGAGTGATGGGGTATTATTTTGCACAAAGTGGTTAGGAAAGGCACCTCTTATAAACAAACACTTAAAAGAGTTCAGAAGTTTTAAGGAAGAACATTCAGGCAGAAGGAACAACAGTAAGGCCCTGCAGTAGAAGCAGACTTGGACTGGGCAAGAAATTCTGTGGCTTGATTGAAGAGGGTTTGGAGGTGAGTTCAGAGAAATAGTGGGGCACCAAATCCTATAAGGCTCTGTAAGACATAATGATGCATTTTCATTTTATTCTGATCCTAATACAAAAAGCCTTTTAAGACTTTGATCTGAGAAGGAACATTATCTGGTTTATATTGTAAAAGGCTCACTCTGGCTTCAGGGTACACAAAGGACTGTGAGGGTGAGGGTAGGCCTGGGGTTGAGGGCGGGCGGTGGGTGGGAGATGAGAGACCAAAGAGGAAGTTTCACAATCTGGGCAAGAGATGATGGTGGCTTGGCCAGGATGTTTGTGGTAGATGTGGGAGGAAATAGTCATATATGAGGTATGATTCAAAGCAGGAATTCAAAGAAACTTCTTCTAATGGATTGGATGTAGAATGTAAGAGAGAAGAGGATTCAAGAATAGCCTAAATATCTTTTTCTTAAGCAGTCAAAAGGTGCCTTTTGTGAAGATGGGATAGACTGGATAAGTAGAGTTTGTGTGTGGGGGGGGGGGGGGGGGGGTTGGGGGTGAAGTGGAGTACAGAGGAGAAGAATGAAGATTTTAGTTTTGAACATTTTGAATTTGAGATATCTTTCAGATATTCAAATGAAGATGTTAAACAGGCAGTTGGATATTTCAGGCTGAGGTTTAGGGGAAGAATTCTACCCCCCCAAATTAAAAAAAACTGAGTTATTATATTATTGATAGTATTTAAATCCTCACAGAGGACTGAGAATTGAGTATAGATAGAAAAATATTTTGAGAGGGGAGACCTGGGGCTTTCCAATGTTTAGAGGTCAGGTTGATGGGAAGCAATACACACCAAAGAGATGAACTGTCAACTAAAAGATGATTAAGAGTGTTTTGGAGGCAAAGTGAGGAAAATTTTTCAAGAAGGGATGCAATTAGTTGTGTTAGGCTGACAGCACTGTGTTCAATTAGGACAAATGTAGGGAGAGAAATGGACTCAGGAGATAAAACTTATGAATAATCAGAGGGCTTCCACATGAGAGAGTTTTTCAGTAGTCAAGGGCTCCGGGGCAGCCTGAGACATCACTTTCAAAGTAAGGAATGAAGTATGGCATCTTGTAATTCCCACCAGTAAGAAGGAAGCACCATGCCTGCTAAGCTTCTTTGGGTTTAGAGGCAGCACATCTCTCATTTGGGAATTCTTCTCTACCCTTATTACCAACTGACACACAAAGCTGCCAGCTTTGAGTGGGGCCCAGATCGGAAAACTTCTCTATAGTAGATGAAGGCAACGTCATGACTAGACCTGGCATTTGAGCCATGTGACACAGTGGTATGAATTGTTTCAGAGGCATCTGTGATGGTAAAAGATGCCATGTGATGGTGATAGAACATCCCAGTAAAAGAATTACACTGTAAGTAACTAGAATTCTGAAGCACAACCATGTCATCTACAGAAAAGAATTACATACTGTTCAAAAAGAGCCCCTGGTTTGCCACTGGGTCCTAAAATGTAGCATATGATCACAGGATGTCAAGTAACTATGCTGTAAGAACTGCCCATCTTCACCTGGATATTGTCACATGCATTATGGCAGAAGTCAGGCCAGGCCAGCAGTGATGCACTGTAAAATAGAAAGGGTACATCCATGATCACACATGAGCAGGGTCCAAAGGCAATGTAAATTGCACAGACAGGTGGCCCAGACCCCTGTGTCACTCACCATTGTCACACGGGAACCTCTGCCTGTACTAATATCTATAGCCACATTGGGGCAGAAGGAGGGGTCTTATATGATCAAATGACAGGAGGAAAATTACTGAGCTTTTTGAAGGATGGGTTGTCTGAGTGTATGTCTATAAGCTGAAAATTAACAGTAGCTATAGTCCAGTCTAACTCCGCACAGGGGAGGGCCAGAAAGACAGCAGCGAAGGAAGAGCTTCCCAATAGGCAGGTCTTTGGTCTGCCTTTGCACGGAAAGAGAGGTAGTCTGAGGTTAGAAGGTATGAAACAATGGCCATTTAAGGACAGGAGAAAGATCTGGAGAGTGGGGGCCAGGAGGTCTGAGGAAGGGGCATGTGGATAGGCCTATGGGAGTGGACCTGAAGTACTATGCATCACATATTCAACAATTAAAGTTAAACAGCCAATGTGACAAAATTATTCAGCCTTTACCATTGGCCACCCCGGTGCTGGAGCAATGGGCACAGGAAAGGTCTAGCTGTGCTGGCAGCCACGGGACTCAGCAGGCCTTACCTCATGGTCTCTCTCCGACCAAAGTTCGCCCGCAGCATAAACCAGGGCTGAGTCCCTGATACACTGCCAGCCTTTTAGGAGATCTACTAGATGCTTCTGATTAAATTGGTTACTTTGAATCCTTTTCTGTCAGTACGCCCTCAACAAGTACCACTATTCCAGGCTTGGTGAGTATTGGATCCTCTTAAATGAGTTTCTGTATATAATCACATGAAATAAAGAACTTATTTCAATGAAAATTAAGTGAGGTTGTGGGCTCAGGACTGTGGCATCCACTGGTCCTAACACACGCTGCACCTCCCAGAAGCTGTCAGCGTGGCAGAGTGATGGGGAAGCCTTTGAAGGCAAAGCGAATTGCCAGCTTGGAGATTATATCTTGCAGGGACAAGGCCTCATTCTCTAGAAGGTAGTATACACACTAAATCAACAATGCTTAAATGGTTCTGTGTCCCCAGTAGATAGAATATTTGTATCTGGGTTTGGGAGCCAAGGTGTCAAAGTAGGAGAAGTGCTTCTTTCTTACTATTACTTCTGCGATTGAGTTAGTGACCATGTGCTTCTGACACCTGGAAGTCCAGACTGCAGATCTAGATGTGCTGGTTCTACCATGGAACATAGCAAATCTCCCATTAGGCACTTAGCTGTGGCTGTGGCTCCGTTATCTTAGCCTCCTTATGCAAAGAGAGGAACAAGAAGGAAAGAACTGAGACAGCATTTTCACAGGTGGAGTTACCCCTGTCCCTCCGGAGGTGCGAGAGTTCCTGTTGCGTGAATCAGGCAGGGAAGAGAATGGTTAGCATTCAGCCCGCCTCTTAGCACTTCGCTGTCTGACCGTGACAGAAAATGAACAAAGGCAGTAGCCATGAGCTGGCAAAAGATACGGTGACAGGAGAAAGGATACTTCAAGAAAGGAATCAGAGTTAACCGCTGGGTCCGCCATCTAGACCAGCAAGGTAGTAGACAGAGGACATCCAGAATGGGTGGTAGAGGAGAGAAAAGATGAGTACCAGTTGTGGCTTCAAAACCAGCCACAGCCGTGGGGACTAGAGGTTATCCCTATTCATCTTCCTCCTGCAAATCTCTTTAAGGAAACACACCGACCAGAAACCTGAAGGATCTGTTCCTAGATGGGATGAATTTATACAAAGCAAGTGAATCCCACCCGCTCATGGATGCTGCAGTGTGCCACTCAGATGGCCCCTGGGGACCCAGATCACCACCCGACCTACCTGGATCATTGTTTGTTGACAGCTCAGAGTTGAGTTTCTGCCCACAGGTTGCCCTCAGATGAAAAGCGCTGCCTGGCCCAAGGTCGTGATTGCCTCCATCGGTCAGCTCTCACCTAATGGCTGGACCATATTGCGGGTACAAAGGCCAGGCTCTTTCCTCAATTTGAGATAATTTGGCACAACTCAAGGAATACTCTAGATTCAGAGCTCCCTGCAGGATTGGCTGAGGCTCCTGCTGTGCCTTCGTCTCAGGTGAGGTCTCCCTCTGTCCCATCCTTCCACTCTCATGCCTTTACGAGCGTTTTTGTGGTGCATCCTCCCAGTCAGTCTCCCTCACACTAATCTCAATCTGAGTCTGTTTCCTGGGGGACATATTGTGAAACAGTAATCTGTGACGATAGTGTGGGAGTCCAGAATGAGCCACCGCAAGAGGTGCCTTAGTAGTTACAGGTTTCTTTGAGCTAAAGGCAATTGTAGCTTCAGGCTCAAGAGAAAATTCTACCTCCCAACACACACAGTCCTTTAGACTCCCCAGAAGAATTCGAAGTAGAGGCCTTGCCCATAAGAAAGCATCAGAGATAACTTATTTTGACCCACCTACAGGCAGGGCTAACTACTGATTACTGAAAGTCCTCTTTCCTTATCATCCGGTAATGACCTTTTGAAGTCCCAAAGGCAACCTACCTCCTCCCTAACTCAAGTCTTATATATCTCCATCCCCCTTTCTGCATTTGCAGTTCTCATGTATGTGGGCTTTCCATGCACATGAGATTAAATGGGATTTTCTCTTGTCAATCTGCCTCCTATTGATTTTATTAGTAGGCCAGCCAAAAGAACCAGAAGAGGGAAAAGGAAATATTTCCTTTTCCCCACAGTATTTTCTCAATCACCAGATTTTTCATTGTAAAATAAATTAATAGTATTTTCTTTAAAAAGTGGATTTCAAATACAAAAACTATAGAGATCTAACTGAGTAAGTTAATTCCCAAACAATGCAAACACTCTTATAGCAAAGCGAAGATTTTGCTCTGTTGTTTTTGGTTTTGGTTTTGCTTGTGATACTGCAAGGAAACTCTGCTTCCAACCAGTCAATTTCCTTCCTTCCGAAGTGGAGTTCCTTATGAGACTGATTTCTTCTGCTTATTTGTTTCCTAATTTAAACTTTACCCCCAAATACTGGCTATGTAAAAAGATATTAACACAATAGAAACAAGAAGAAAAAACCAAGTAAAACTTTTGTTTATTTCTAAATACCCTATAGGAAGTTGTAAAAAGATTCATGCATAACAATAGAATGTAAATTTGGGCAATGATTTGGATCTTTTCCAATTGCAGCCTCAGCCTTGAAAGCAACAGATTTTCTTAGAAATTCATTGTAGCTCAAACATAAAATTCTTGTTACACCATGGCTAATTGACATTGCACAAGCATATGTAATGAGTTTTTCAATAAAGAAATAAATACCTTTTGTGTAGAGGAAGATAAAAGACCAATATGGGGGAATATTTTAGTAAATGACTTTAATAGGAATTTGGATGTTTTAAGTCTTTTCATTTATATTTGCATTTATATCACTGATCTGTAAAATTTCCAAATGAGAAAGTGGCAGCACTCTGTGACAGAGGCATCCTGGAGTAATTATGGGGAAAAGAACCCCCAAAAAACCCTGAGGTCTGGATGTTTAATTAGTATGAAAACATTAGCCTTGCAAATTTACACAATTTCATTTCTTCCTTTGTTTTCTAACCCAGAAATATGGGGAAATAATAACTAACATTTAATGTAGATAAGGGATGAGTTCAAAACCACTGCTTTCTCAGCCCCTCTGATTCCAGTCAGCTCATTATTTTTAAAAGCATTTCCTGAAAATCTGCTAGCTTCTAGAAAACATTTAAGATGGCTTAAAACTAAAGCAAGGAAAATAAAAGGGTAGGTAACATTGAGTAAATGAACATGAATAGAGAACAAATGAGAGTGCAGACACTAAACTGAAGCTAAGAATTAGATGAGCATACAACCTTTTTATGCTTGTAACCGTGACACTGTATTCTCTGTTTTCTGTATCTAACCCTGTAAATTTAGTTCGATTTAATGATGTAATTTACTTAAAGCCTTTTAAAATATTTTATTTTCTTTGTTTCCCTACTTAATGCAGTTTCAATGACTCCATTTACCATATGAGGTCAGACAATTAATTTCTCACACTTATCCTAGAAAAAGTGCTACATACCTCATTGCTGGATATCAATCACCACAGTCACCTTCAAAGTCCCCACTTTGGGAAGCTATGCACCAACACCACCAGCACCTAGCCCACCCTTCAAAGCAATTTTGGAACTCTTTTTCTGTAATGGCAAGGTTATTACACCTTACCAAGTTGTTTGTATAGTGCTGTCAACATAAGTGCACTGTGGAAAGATCTAGAACTTAATTGTCAGATTTGAGTAGGATGACAGCTCTGGTGGGCATTCTAGAAAAATAATTCCAAAATTGCTTTGAAGAGTGAACTAGGCATGTGGGTGCACAGCTTCCCAAGGGGAGTACTTCAAAGGTGACCATAGTGATATTAAGCAATGAGGTAGGTAGCACTTTTTCTACGATGAGTTTGAGAAATTAATTGTCTGATCTTGTACATACCAGTTTCAATGATTCTGTTTACATTAACTTTCTTCCTAGTATCTGAAGAAGAGCCACTGCAATTCCTGAAACCATGGGGAAACACCTTCTTTTCTTTTTCAAATAGCCCAGGAATTGCTGGGCCACCTCTCTTTTTCCTTTGTTCTGTCTCTTCTCACATGCCTATGAAACCTTTTGGCCTTGCTGAGATCAGGGAGATGGACTTTGGATAGGAGTCTGCCATCCTCCCAATATGCCAACATTTTAAATAAATTTGCTTTTGTTTCTACCAAACTTGACTCTCAATTTTTGGAGGCCACGACGCAACCTGGTAACACGCTGAGAAGTACATTTAATAGAAAACTGCTGGTTTGGCCTAAACTTTCTAGCAGTCAGCAAAAGAAGGTATGAGACTAGGACTTACTTGATTGATCACCTTCACAATGTAGGAAAAAGTCATTGGATTAAAGTGACAATGTTTGTTGTTGTGGAGACTAGAGAGATATTTCTCTTGAGTCCTCTCAAAGATACCACCATGTTGTAATTGAAAAGAAAAAAAAAAAGATCAATTACATTTTATATGATAATTGTTAAAGAAATGAAAACTTTTCCAGAGAAACTTTTGTTTGTGTAGCGTTGAGTTGTTTTTATAATGTCCCTCAGTTTAAGCCAAGAGCAAAATATTGAAAAAGCAAGGTTAACAAATATAATGTACATTTTACCCCAGATATTATTAAAGAAAACAATTACTCTAATGCTTGTTTAAAAGATTAGGACGACTAATGCAATGGAGTATTGCGACAGGGAGAAAGATGAGGCACAAGTCCAAACAGAGCAAGGACAGTGGGGACTTACAGGCATGGAGCAGGGTGATGGGGTCAGTGGATGGAAAAGTACTGAGAGGGGAGAGCTATCAAGGGTAGGGAGGTTGTTGCTAAACTGGCTTTACAGAATTCTTGCGAAAAGCAGGTCAAATGCTTACACAACAGAGGTAAGGGGATGAGAAACTTGAGTAGATATCAGGGGGGATTATTGATAAACTGAGCAGGATTTTCACTGAGACTGGGTAATGCATGTCCAGCAAAGACAAGCTGCACATGGAAGTTCACATTTGAAGTTGAATCAAGAAGAGGGCTCAGGCGAGATTAGAGTCCATTCAAGGAGAATCTTCGTATCTCCCGTGAGCTAACATTGCATACTACCAAGATCTGTTCAAAAAGGAGCTTGGTGAGTACATGCACTTTTGATTAGTACAACTACATCTCACAAAACAGTCTGCCATGAAGCAAATACCCCTGTTTAATACCTTATATTGAGAATTAGAGGAACATGAGGTAGTTATTTGCCACTCTTCATGTTTCCAAATGAAGGATCTTCCATTAGAAAAATGGTTCTCAAACATTTTATCTCTGAACACCTTTACACTTTTAAATATTACTGGGGACATCAAAGAACTTTTGTTTTTATGGGTTATATCTGCGGTATAAAGAACTAAGAAATTTAAAAAATATTTAGTTGTTCATTCATCTAAAATAGCAATAATAAACTTTTTACATATTAACATACAGAACATAGTTTCATAAAATATTTTTATTTTTCAAACCAAAAATATTAGTGAGATGAGATGTATTGTTTTACATTTTTTGTCAAATCTCTTTAATGTCTGAACTTAATAGAAGACAGTTGAGTTTTCAGATTTTCATCTCATTCACTTGGATGGAATATATTGTTTTGGTTGAAGTACGTGAAGAGGATCCAGTCTCACATAGACTTGTGATTAGAAAGAAGGACCCTAAAGATCTTTAAAAGGAGTCCCCAGGGATCTTCTGACCACACTTTGAGAAGCACTCCAGAAACCAGCTTAATCTCTGTACTCCCCATTCATTCTCTTGCAGGGAGGAGCCATGGAATTCCTGATAGGTGACTTAGAAAAGGAAGTGGGTTGTTCTCCACGTCATTTATTTTATGGGGTAGGATACCCCAGGGGTGGCTTAAGATTGTTGGATGCAATATCTGTCTTGATAAGTATGCTGTATTCTGGGGTGCCACTGTCCATTTTGTGCAGTTAAAGACACATTTTTCTGATAGGCAATGAGCATTTATCAGAGGAATAAAATGTTAAAATATTTATCTCCATCTGTCTGACTGTTGTGCTGATTTCTCAGCCAGTTTTGAATACGAGAGAAGACATGAATGTTATTTATTGATCCCTTTAAATGCCAGCAAATGGAAGGACATATGTTGGGCTGTCCAGAACCATATTGCCTTGAAAATACAATGTCAACTATATCAACGGAGTAAACTTAAAAGATTTCACATTTGAGATGTCAAGTAACATCTTAATTTTAAGTAATATGTATAATTATGCATATCAATAATCTAGAATATATATAAAATTTTAAAGAAACTGATAAAGAAGACATATGCCCAAGCAAACACCTTTAAATAGCTTGGGTTTATAAACTAATGAAATAGTTAGTGAAAAGAACACCTGTCCTTTAAATTCATAACTTTATCTACACAGATTATATACCTAAGTAGAGTAGGAGTTCAGAATGAGAATCATAAAGTAGCAAATCCATTGATCTTAATTTGACTTGTAATTATTTGTTAAACACCAAATGTTATTCTAGTGAAATAGTTAATACAGTTAAGCAAAATTAAGAGATAACATTCAAAATATTGTTGTAAGGACCTCAGCAAAAATGTTTGGTATTATCAGGCCTCGTAACACATAAAATAAGGTGCTAAGAAAAAGGACATATGTACAATTATTATGTTTTTCGTGCACCAAATAAGCAATCAAGCACCCATCTCTATTATAAGATTAAATTTTATTGACATGATTCAAAATTAATAATAAAATGGCATTGAGTTATAGCTTCCCAACCAAACTTAGTCTAAGTGCTAATTAATTTACTTTAAAAGTCAGCCCTCCTCTCACTTGAGAGTATGATATAAGTTGAGGTTTCTCAACTCATACGATTTCTTACCTACCAAGTGTGGAAGCAAAATTAGACCATAGGGCTCTTTGGAAAAGGAATTGTGTCATATAAGTAAATATGGAGGTTTTAAAATTCAAGTTAGTGTTTTGAATATTTAAATGTTTTCTGCTTGAATGAATAAATGAATGTTCCTTTCATATATGCTTTCCTGTTAGCTATATTATCACTGCTTACAACTCTTTCCTAAGGACTCTCTGCACTTAACGTATTTCCTAAATTGTCATAAATAGTCCTAATCCTATCATCTCCACTGTTACCTGTAACTTGCTTTTCGACTAGGATCCCCAATTAAAATGAGGTGAGTATGGTGCTCAATTCAAGTGCAAAATTTAAAGGGATGTCAATAAACTCAGTAATCAACACAAACAATATTTCAATGCCCTATTTAAAAATGCATATTAAAAAATAGCAAAATTATAAATAAAGATAAACTGTTAGTTTTATGATTTTGCATTATTTTGCAACACAAACGACAGTCTTCCTACCAGCCAGCAGTTCCCAGGGTGGGTTTACTAGGATTAACAATAATGTGTAAATAGACTGGGCAGTCTGGAGCGTTATACGTAGTCATTATATTTTACTGTAAAACCTGTATAAATTTTTATCACTTGGTTCAAAATATGGGAGAATATATTGATAAGTGTATTAGGGATACAAATTTTTGCTTTTGTCTCAGACCAATATGGCACTGCTGAGCACTGCTACACTTCACAACTAAATGGATTCTTTTCTTACATCACTGATATCCCTTAAGAGCAAAATCAACCTCTCTCTCTCTCTCTCGCTCGCTCGCTCTTGCTCTCTCTCTATCTCCTTTTCACAATTCAACTTCTTAGTTATTTTTACTTTCTCCTTTTCCTCATCCCAAACTTACTCCTCAACCCATGCTTTACTCTCATACTCTTTGCTATGGGAAAAGTGTCCCTTGCTACATGGGAAAACTACCCACTAATTCCCTTACAATGACATTCAGATTGATAAATCCAAGGGCACTTTTTAGACTTTTTTTTACTTCACTGCTTTGCATTGATCAATGTTTTAACCATTCCGTCCTTCTAGAAAGTCTTTCTGGCAGCTACCATGAAATCACACTATCTGTGTTTTCCTTCTATGTTTTTGGGTACTAATGTGTCTCAGTTTTTTCCTCTTCTGCTTACCATTAAATGTTGGCATTTCTAATGTCATGGTTTTTGATATTCCCATTCTGTATTCACTATTTGTTAAACTTATGCACATTTATAAATTCACAGTCACCTATATGCTCATGACACCTACACGTATAGCTCTAACTCAAGTTCAGACTCAATTGCTTCTTACGTACACCCAGTTGAGTCTCTGAATGCCATTTCACCATCAGTTTGTCCAAGACCAAATTCAATATTCTGTCCCATTTGGCAACCTTTTCCATCCAGTAATTTAGATTAATAATAAAGGAATCATCTTTTACACATCTCACCCTCCCAATACTATCCAGAAGAGTCTTCCAAATCCAACCACATTGTGCACCTCTACTGCTGCAACTCTAATCTATCACTTCTGGATCATCAAGCCACTTCTAGAACATGGTAATAATCCCAACTAATCTCGTCTCCCTTTAACTAATCTCATCTCCCTTTATTCATTGTCTATATTGAAGCCAGAGTTCTTTCAAGAAAACTATTATCTTGCTTTGTTTTGAAAGATGGCATACAGAAGATGGACTAAAAGATGAAAGGGTTAGAGACCAAGAAGACTAGTTAAGAGGATTATGCAGTTCCAGCAAGCTGTAATAAAGGGCTAGAAAGGCTAGTAAGTTAGAGTCAAACTGCTTTTAAAAAGTAGAAGCAATAACACATTGAGACTGACTGGAGGACATTAAGAAAGAAGAGGTTGGGAGTTCCCTGGTGGTGTAGTGGCTTAAGGCTTTGGCGCTGGCGCTGTCAGCGCTGCGGCTGGGTTCGATTCCCAGCCAGGGAGCTACCCACATACCAAAAAGCAAAAAAAAAAAAAAAAAAGAAAGAAAAGGTAAAGAAACTCTGCCTTGTAGAATTGAAGTATATTGCACGTGATCATACGGTTTGGTAACTATAGAGTCATGATTTGACCTAAGATGTGCCAAATCCATAGCAGCCCATTTTTACCACTTCTTGTATTTTAGCATAAAATATGTAAATATTTTGCCCTCTTAAAATCTCTCCTTCCATCCTACATTCTCCTTTTGTTTGGGGTTGTCCATCAGTTTTCTTTTCTAAGTCAAATTGCTTCTTCCTCTAAATAGTTGTTAAAACTTCTCTCAGTTCTCTATCCCAATTGCCAATATCTTAATCAGTTGCTCATTGTTTTCCGTGTGCATTTGGTTTCCCTTCCTCAATTTATTTTCCACATTGCTGTCAAATATATTTGTCATTAACTGCAGTATTTGAGATCCTTTAATGTTTATACATAGTAACTATTATTTTAAATTTTCATAATAGAATATATAAAACCTTCTATAATATGGTCCCTTTTACCTATCGTACTCTTTCCCCTAAGAAACTTCCATTTCCCCAATGCTTTCTTTCTCAGGTTCATACTTTTGCAATAGATGTTTTGCTCTCCTTGCTGAAAATACTTTTTCCATCTAATCATCTTATTATGAACTTCCATTTGCTGTTCAAATCTTAATTCCTACTCTACTTTCTTCTTCAATCCCTCTCTAAGCTAGCTACTCCTTCCAAATGTCTCTACAGCACTCTATGGAATATACCTTTCATGATGTATTGTCATTTTTCATTTGTCTGTCTTCTCCATTAATTTGAGCAGCTTGAGATCAGAAACTATTATTATATAACAAGAAAATATAAACTGGTAATAAAGAGAATAAATTTTGGATTCAGATAATCTGCATTCAAATTCTTATTTCACCATTTTTAACTGTTAATTAGTTTCATCATCTGAAAAAACGAGTAATAGTAATATGTACCTAAAAAATTTAGTAAAGATTAAATTGTATTAAATATGTAAAATTATCACAGTGTTCAGTATATAGTTAGCATTCCATAAAGATCTGTGGAATAAACGAACTTATACTTTTTGATTCTTTGTATAGCTATGCTATACTGTACCTTTATAAACATTATAAAGAATTGATAAAAAATTTTATTTTAAATGATTACAGAAGTGCATGATAAAATCATTTCCATGATATATTTTGATCGTGTCTTTGTTATAGATTTGGTTAATATTAAACCTCAAATTAGAATGCTCCTAAATGAATAAATTTGACATCATCCTACTTTAAATGTCATAAACATAAATAACATTTAAAAATTTTTAATCACTGGACAAATAATATACTTAGTTATTGCTCTATTAAAAAAATGGTTATGTTTTCTACTGCTAATTGGCCATTTACAATGCTGCCAATAGAACTTTGGGTATTCAAAATGCAAATATATAACTATATATAGATATAGGTGTATAATCTAAAACATATATGTATTTTTATATGTGGTCTTAAAAATGTTTTGTCAATTATTGCTTATCTTATCATTAATATGTACTTCAATAAGTCAAATAGTCAAACCAGTAAACAAGCAATAATTGACAAAAACTTTATAAGACCACATGCAAAAATACATATATGTTTTAAACTGTACAGTGGTATGAAATTAATTTGCCAGTCCATATCTTTCATGAAATTATGTTGTTAGCCTATGTATTTCTCTCTCTTTTTTTTTTTTTACTACCAATCTTGGTGAAATGAAAGCTTTAGGAAAGTATTTCCAAAAATAACCAAAAATAGAAGACATACTTTTCAACACTTCTGAAAACAGAAAGTGCTCGTTAGTCTTTATGTCATAGCCAAGAAAAACATAAGTTGAAAACAGTTAAAAAAAAAAAGAAAAGAAAAAATGACAGATAATGCTGACGCTCATAAGGGTTTATAAGAAAAACAGCAAAAGTCTTTCTGTTCATATGGCATTATGTCAATATTTAGTATAATTTAATGTGATATAAATTCATATTTTTATATTTTCTTTTTCTGAAAAGACTTTATATTGTTTAAATATCATGTTGAATTAGACTGTGCAACTTTCTAAATTAGCTAAGTGGTTCTACAATAGTGTCATTGAATCTAGGCTGCCAAGCAAGTGCCAACTCAGCATGATTCCTGAATAGTTGGTAAACAAAGCATCAAAGTTCTGGAGTTTTTAAATTAAAGTACTTTCTTAACAAAATATCAGAATTACATGTCTGTTAATAATGGTTTTAGGGTTAATACTTTGATATTTGAAAAAGAAAGGGCAAATATTTCATTAATTCATTGATGGAAAGTTAAGTTTTGTTTAGTGTAATGCTATGCCACTTCCTATGGTAAATATAAAAGATTTTACTAAAAAGGGATCACACTGATCCCTTCTTCTTAATGATGTTCTAAAACTAACCAAATAGCATAGTTGATCAGTATGAGGACAGGAAGTGCATCATTCATTAACTCCTCCAGGGACAAGTCCTGGAAGAAAGTTTTAAGATTTCTTCAACTTAGAAAGGAAATAAACTGATCAATTCATTCACAATAAGAAGTCCTTTCTAATGACTAGTGACATTTTTAAAAATAAACAAAATTTTTAAATCATAATAATGAATCTCTGGTGATGAAAGGTCTGGTGTCAGGGACTTTCCTAGCAATCAGCAGGGGAGAGAATCAAAATGTTTCCTCCTTTCACAACTTATACTGAAATCACAGAAAGGGAAAAATGTAACTGTCTAAATCATGACAGAAAATAAAATGTAATCCATAAATTCACAGTGAATGATGAAATATGCCACCTTACTTTGTCTTTTGTGACAGTGTAAACATGCAAATCTTTCATCTAGAGAGAAACCAGAAAACAAAGATCAACTATCAGCCTGTCCTCTTGAAGGGAATTACAGAATGCCACATCAGTGTATGCCTTTCCAATCATAATGGCTCTACATGTCCTCCTTCTGTGTTATCAGTGTGTGTAGTATCCAAAGGGTGTGACAACTTGTGTAAAATGTACGTAAATGCCACCACCCATGCTCTGAATTTTCAGGAAACACCTCATTCCCTGCCTTCTTGGACCAAATAAGAGCAAGATAATTATTTGTGCCCGATAATTCATGCCCAGTAGAGCTTCTTATGAATGCATTAATTTGATAAACACTTGTATATTTCAGGCAACGTA
Source organism: Lyroderma lyra (assembly GCA_004026885.1). Classification (NCBI taxonomy): domain Eukaryota; kingdom Metazoa; phylum Chordata; class Mammalia; order Chiroptera; family Megadermatidae; genus Lyroderma; species Lyroderma lyra. The sequence goes on from PVJL010002886.1 coordinate 175,275, forward strand.
CTAGAAAATACAACAATGAACATAACAATGTTACTGTGTTTAAAATTCCCAAATTCTAGCTGAGGTTAGACGCAATATGAAAAAAGCATTGAAATATTAATAGATACTGAGAAATGCTTAATAAACATAGTGGAAGAAATGATAGATTGGTTTAGAGAAGTCAGGAACACTTAATAAAGGAAGTGACTTTTAAGAAGAAAATAAATCATTTAGAAAGTGAATCATTTAGTATGTATTATATTTTTGTAGTAATTTGGATGTTGTATGCTTTTAGTGTTTCTTGAACATCTTCTTTCTGCCAACCAAAATTATTTATGCTCTGAAAGAATATCATTTTTCTTTTGAAACTATCTAAATTACTAACATATACTTGGCATTTGCCAATTTAACACTTGGAGTATCTGTTTCTATGAATAGTAGCCTTTGGTATGTACTCACTTGTGACTTTGATGAGGCATAAATTTGAATCACTTCTTTGTGAGATGAAATGTGTGGGAATGACTCATCCAGCTAGTGGGTGAGATTGTCGACCTCCCACTATCCACAATCTGACATAATTTGTTGTCTTTTATTATCTGAGACATCAGCAATAACTCTTGTACTGTGAAAAATAATTTACAACTTTATCTACATATACTAATAATAGAATGAGGTATATAATAGTGCCTACTTTATTTTAGTAGGAAAATGAACTTAACTATAATTTCTGTCCTGTTTATTGAATTATTAAGTATTTCAAGTTGTTCCTTAACACATTCAGTTGTATTTTAATATTTTATAGGGAATAGTATATATTAAAAAATATCATTGGCAAATCTGAGGAGTAACACTAGTCTGTATTAAGTCTGTATTGTTTTCTCAGACAATGTCAAGTATATTCCATGCCCCCCAAGCCATAAGGAATCAATTTATTCTTATGAAATAGGCAAGATAAAAACAGAAACATTTTGATATTAATCATTCCTTTCTAAAGAATCTTCATAATTTAACTAATTACAATACCCAATAAGGATTGTATGGGCATAAACAACCAAAATTAAAAAGAAAAACAACACTAAGTAGAAAACTAGTTGTTAATGACAAATTTCTTATTTGGGGATTTTAATCCTTATGTATTAGTGAGGACTAATTTGTAAAATGTTTCATAGACTTAGACACTTAGTAACTAGCTAGCGTATTACTTCATTAATGATAAGACAATCACAGCACTCTCAAAGGTAATGTATTTATATTATGTAAGTACTAAAAAGAGTTCCCATTTGAAATCATTCTACTATGAAGATTAAGGATTTTGAAGCTTAGTGTTTAATTTGAGTCATCAAGATTCACTTCTATTATACATATTGTTGTAATTTAATTTTATAAAAATATTTACTATCAGTAAAAAGACATTTACTATATTTTGTTCTAATACACTGATTTTCGTCATAAATATAGCCAAATAATTATGTTGCTAGGATATATGCAAATATAATTGTGAACAGAGAGTAAACAACTATCCCTAAATGAATGCTGGATATGCCATCCTTGACAGGGCACTTACAAGGGAGGTTATTTTAATAGTGCTTTGTCCTTTTAACGTCATGGACCGCATTGCAGAGTCAACGAATACTAGTTGTATGTGATTGTTATTTATTTAAACTTCAATTTTAAAACAGCATAAAAATTCTCTCCTTAAATGTATATTTAAATCATTTTTATGAGCTATGTCTGCGAGATTCACAAGCTACCATTCAGTTCCTCTGGTTCTCTGTTACTAAGGGCTTTCCTTTCTCTATCAGAACCACTTCGTATTTTTCTGTAGTAGATTATCCTAGAAGGTTGAGATAAGATGTTGGGTTTTTTGCTTGTTTGTCTTTGTTTTTAAATTTAGACATCAATTTCAATTGCTCCTACTTTACACACACACACACACACACACACACACACACACA
>PVJL010002887.1:0-177085 GCA_004026885.1 Lyroderma lyra
CCGTTTCTCGCTGGATGAGCGGGCCGGGCGCCCAGCTCGCGCGGTTCCGTCCGTTTCTCGCTGGATGAGCGGGCCGGGCGCCCAGCTCGCGCGGTTCCGTCCGTTTCTCGCTGGATGAGCGGGCCGGGCGCCCAGCTCGCGCGGTTCCGTCCGTTTCTCGCTGGATGAGCGGGCCGGGCGCCCAGCTCGCGCGGTTCCGCTCGCAAGCCTCGCTCCGTCCCTCCCCTCGGACGCGGTCACCGGTCTGCGGGCGCTGCTGCCGCGTTCGCCAGTTCCACGTTTTATCAACTAGTGTCAGCGGCCTTCTCAGTCGTCTTTGCCGTGAGGCTCAGGTTTAACTGGCTTCCGTCATTACAATTTTCTAATGTTACATTTCATGGGGGGAAATGAAAAGAAATCACCTCCTTCATCCTTGTGAGTAAACCGGCCAATTATTTTTGTTTATCTTGTTCTTACAGCCCCGTACCCAATGCGGCCAACACGGCGCGCACAGCCGTTACCCGGCTTACCCGGAGGCTCAGCCAGTCGCAGGCGGGTAAGTTACCCGCGGAAACAGTTACGTAAAGCGCGCGTGGGTAATGGCTCAGCGCTAGTCTGACCAACAATGCTCTCTCCGCCAACCACCCCGCCCAAACCCGTGTCATACGTACGGCTTTCCGCAGATCATTACTTATATCTTCACATTTCTTAATCCGTCACTTTGTTGGGTCATACTGTAATATGATAAATAGTAGGGGCTTGTTGTACCTAGGGTTTCTCTCTCAATCTTATCGTACGGTGACTATAGATTGGGTCAGTTACGACTCATTTCCACGAGACATACTCATTCTGGGATCCACGCTGAAATAAGAGTCTCTATTTAGGCCATGGCAACAACAAAACTGAACAATAGATGCTTTTTAAAGGTGTTTCTTAGTAGAGTTCCTAAAGTAATCTTAACACACGGAGGATACACAAATCAATGAGAAGTCTAATACTACCATGTCACCAAGTTAATTTTAAATAAACTTATGACTCAAAAATACCTGTAGATTTCCATTATTAATATCTTCCATTGAAATAGTTTATTTCCCATAATTAATGAACCAATAATACATTGTTATTAACTAAAGTTACTATTTTATTCAGATTTCCATAATTTTCACTTAATGTCTTTTTACTATTCTAGGATCCCACCAGGTTATCAAATTACATTTAATTGCCATATTTTCTCAGACTCTTTTGGATATGACAGTTTATCAGACTTTCCTTATTTTTAAAGACCGTGACAGTTTTGAGGAGTTCTATTCAGGTATTATGTGTCATGTCCCTCAGGAATTCTCTGATGTTTTTCTTTTGAGACTGAGGTTATGGGTTTTTCAGAGGAAGACCACATATATAAAGTGTCATGCAAATCACATTATAATCAAGGGTATATACTATCAATATGACTAATCACTGTTAATGTTAATCTTGAACACCTGCCTAAGGTAGTGTATGTCAGGTTTTTCCTGTACAGAGGCAATTTTCCCCCCTCCCATACTTCATAAGGAAGTCAATGTAGACACTCTACATTTAAGGAGTGGGAAATTATGCTCTACTTTCTTGAGGGGGAGTATTTAGATAAATTAGTTATTATTCTTATGCATGGAAGAGTTGTCTATTTCCCCACTTATTTATTTTTTTCAATCATTTATTTGAATCAATATGTACTTGCTCAAGGTTTTGGAAAGGGAGGTTTCATTTTGAAACTTCTCTTGGCTTGTAGGTCACCACCATCTCACTATGTGTTCTCATGACCTCATTTTTAGTGCACACACAGGGAGAGAGACAGAACTCTTTGGAGTCTCTTCTGATGAGGACCCTAACCTTAAATCCATCTAACTAGGGGCTCACCCTTATGACCTATTCAAAGCCTAATTATCTATCAATGTCCCATCTCTAAATATCATCACATTGGGCATAAGGATTCCACATGAATTTGGGAAGTGAACACATTCAGTCCAAAATGGTACTCATGTTTGGAGTTATAATCCAACACTGCTTTTTTGTTGGTTATTAGAAACCAAGATCTGGGTACTAGATGTGCTTGCTATTAATGAGGTGTCTTTGCTTCCAGGTTCTCTCAGCTGACAAAGCTAGAAAATACAGGTATATGTGTGCATACAAACTCATGAATATATACATATCTATAAATATGTTCACATGTAATTATTTATATCTATATCCCACTAAATATGGGTTTATACTGATATCTTCTACTTCAATCCATTACCACTTGGATCATTCTAGCTTTCTCCCATTGCTTGTTTGAGAAATATTTCATTTCAACAGCGAGAAATCTACCTCTCACCATCCATCCTTCATCCACTTACTTGTTAAATTCTGGAATACATGTATGTGGTTTCAGAATTGTTAACCCAAAGTCCTGTATGAAGCAACTTTACCAAATAGACAATATTTTTTTTTTTACTTTAATCTTATTGACTGAAATCATTACTACAATTACTTGGGTTATCAATTGTTGTCCTCCCACCTCATTCATTGAAGTTCCTTTAAACATTTTTAATACTTTTAGATTTTTTTTGTCACCATATGCATTCCATCTTGAAAATATTTAACCTCTTAAATATTTTTTAATTTGCATACACTGTTATAGGTTTCATGCTATGTAATTCGGTGACTTTTGACAAATATTTAATATTTTGCATTCATCATTATAGGCTCAAATAGAATAGTTTCACCACCATAAAAATCCTCTGTGCTTCACAAATTCCACCCTGTCCTTCTAATGACAAATGAGGTTGAGCCTCTTTTTGTATGCTATTGGTCATCTGGATTTCTTTATTGGTAAGTTTGTTCAGAGGTTTGGAGGCAGGCAGCTAGAGGTAGGAGTTAGATCTCTGACATGACCTATGTCCATGAACCTCCCTTGCTTTGCCCAAGACCCTCTCCTTATGTCGATACAATTAACCACAAGCAGCAGGAAAAATGATACAATTAACCTCAAGCAGGATCCCCACTGGTCTAAACTGATTAGTGACGTTTGTGCAGTAAAAAATTACAATGATCTTATTTTATCTTACCTCATTAACAGAATGAATTCTGGGAAGGTGCATGTGCAGTTAAAAAGAGGTTACATAATAACCAATCAAAAGACCCCACATCCAGATGGGCATAACCCCTCTCAACTGAGGAGGGTAAAAGCCAGAGGAACTCTGCTAGTCAGGGCTCTCGAGCCACTCGCCTGCTCAAGCGCACTGCTGCCTCTTTGGAGTGTACTTTTGCCTTGATCCTGTCTCTTTCAAGTGTACTTCTGCTTCTAACAAACTTCCTTTTCATCCACTTTATTTCTGTGTTTCACTCAATTTTTTGTTCAGGACAAGAAGAAATTGTGTCTAGAAGGGCCCATTCTCCGGTAAATATAATTTGGCGAGTCAACCAGGAGGTGAGCCCTTATTTGGAAAACCCCAAAAGCTCTTGCTCACTCCCCTATAACCCTTGTGTTTGCTGTCTTTCATGGGCAAAGGTCAAATGATTAGAAGCCATTAAGGAGTCTGCTGCTTGAAGACTCCCATGACAGGATAACCCGGTCTTGGAGCAGGTCATTTAGGACCTACCAGGCTCAAGACAAATCCATGCACCTGTTAGGTCTGTGGTTGTATAGCATAATGTCTCTCTGAAGACTTGATTTTTCATCCTCTTGTTCTTTTGTCACCTTGCTGACTTCCTCTGGGAACCTCAGGCTGCCCTGGTCCTCTACCTTACGTCCCTTAATGAGAGATCATGTCTCACCTGCCCCCCTCATGCTTTTGTCTCAACGATAGCAGGAAGAACCACTCCTGGAACCTCAGTGGGCTCAGGAAACCCCCTCTCTTGCTGCCTCTCTCTCTTCTCCCTTCTTTGGGAATTCTACCTTCTTGGGGTCCCTAACTCCCCAGTGTGTGGTGCGGCCGGCAGCAGCAGCTCATCCTAGGTGAATCCACACATGCCACTAGGCCTCTTTCTTTTCGAGTCACTGGAGAACCCCTGAAAAAAGGTCTCTGAGAATTGATGGTTCTTGGTGGAGTCCACTCTCTGGTGGAGTCAGAAGCCCAGAACACCCCCTGGGAGTGTCTTTTTAGCCTGTACAGGCATAGACTCCTTCTCTCGCTCTCCCTTCTGTCTCCCAGATCTTGGCTCTCAGCTCTCTGCGCCTCCTCCCCCAGGAGGACCATCAGGTACCCTAGCTGTCTGCTTTCTCTCTGAGGCTGCTTCTTTTACCAACTCCGTCCACTATCTTTACTTCCATTTTATCTCCACCTCTCCTTTCTGAGGTCACTTCTCCTTAAACCCCTTCCTTCTAAAAGCATCCAAGATCTAGACTCGTTAAGAGTTTTCTTTACTCACCTACAAATTGTAAAGAAATATCTAAAAGACCTTAAGCTATTTCCATTCTTTTCCAAACTTCCTTAAAGATCAAGTTGAGAATATTTGACATCTTAACAATACTGAGCTTTTTAATCTATGAAACATTCAATATCTCCCCACGTAAAAGGCTTATTCATACAATTTAAAATTTCTTTCACCAGTGTTGTATATTTTTATGAATAGAGATATTATACATATTTTGTTACATTTATACCTAAAGTTTTCATATTTTTGATACTATTGTAAATGGTGATTTTTAACTTCTAATTGTTCATTACTGATACACAAGAAATAAATTTCCTTGTATATACTGACCTTGTATCCTCCAACCTTATTATATTTGATTATTATTTCCAAGAATATATTTACAAACGCATTGAGATTTTGTAGACAATCGTGTTATCTGAAAATTAAGACAGTTTTAGTTTAGTTTATTTTTTCAAATCTGTGTGCCTCTCACTTTCTTTTCCTGTCTTCCTGAATCAGCTAGAACTTCTACTACCACGCTGAGTAGGAGTAGTGATAGAAAACGTCCTTGCCCTCTTTGTGATCTAAGACTGAAAGGTTTATTTTTTCCTCACATACTATGTTAGTTGTAGGTTTTTGTACATTTTAAAAAATCAAGCTAGGAAAGGCTTCTCTATTCCTAGTTTGCTAAGAGTTTTTATTATAAATAAGTATTGGGTTTTCACAGGTTTTGATGCTATAATTGATAGAACATAGAATTTTTCTTCTTTTTCCAATTGATTAAATGATTTTTGAATGTTGGATCAGCATGGCATACTGAAATAAATCCCATTTGCTTGTGATAAGTAGTTCTTTATTGGTTTTTATTTCCTAATATTTTGCTGAATATCATTACATCTATGTTCATGAAAGATATTTTGTAGTTACTTTTTAAATGTCTTTATATAGTTTTGGTGTTACAATAACGCTACACTCATAAAATAAGTTAGTATTATCTATAGCTTCTATATTGTAGAAAAACTTGTGAAGAAATAGTATTATTTTTACCTTAAATGTATGGTAGAATTCACCTGTGTAAACTTCAGGGCTTACCACTTTCTTTATTTTTAAAGATATTGATTATTGATTCAATTTATTTAATAGAACTAATTAGTTTATCTAATTATTCTTTTGTGAGTTTTATAAATTTTATCTTTCAAATAATTTGTTCATTTGTTCTACATTATCAGATTTGTGGACATAGAGTTGCTTGTAGTATTCATTATCCCAATGTCTCGGGGATCAACAGTTCTGACTCCCCTTTTATTTCTTATGTAAGTAATTTGTATTTCTCTCCCTTTTATTTCTGTTGGTTGGTCAAGCTAGAAGCTTATCAATTTGATTGATATTTTCAAAGAATTAGCTTTTAGTTTTGTCATCACTACTCTTTTTCTCATTTTTTTTATTTTATATATTTATGCTTTAAATTGTATCATTTTTTTTCTGCTGCTTGAATTAGGCTTAAATTGTACTTCTATTTTTTTTTTTCTTTTACTAAGATGAAAGCCTCAGTTATTGATTTTAGATATTCATTCTTTTCTCACCTATGCATCTAAAACATAAATCTTTTCTCTCAGCACTGCTTTCACTGTATTCTGCACATTTGGATAAGTTGTATTTTCACTTTTACTTAATTCAAAAATTTTTTAAATTTCTCTTAAATTTGTTCTTTGACCCATATGTTATTGAGAAGTATGCTGTTTAATTTATAAATGTTTGGGTATTTTCCAACTATATTTCTTTATTAATTGCTAGGTTGACTTTATTGTTCAAGGACATACTTGATTTCTATTCTTTTAAATGATTAAGGTGTGTTTTATGGCCAAGAACTTACTCTATCTTTGTAAATGTTCTATGTAAGCAGAGAAAAATGTGTATTCTGTGGCTATTGGACGGAGTATTATAAATTGCATCAAGTTGATTGACAGTGATGTTCTGATCATCTGTATTTTTGCTTATTTTCTGTCTGCTTGTTTACTGATTTTTTTGTTTGAGTATCAATTACTAACAAAGAGGCATTGAAGTTTTCAATTATAATGTAGATTTTTTTTGTTTCTCCTTGCAGTTCTATTTGTTTTCACCCTATGTATTTTTATGCTCTGTTGCTAGGTACATATATATACATTTAGGATTGTTATACTTTCTTGGAGAAATTTTTTTATTATGTAATGCTGTAATATCCTTTATTCTGAAGTCTGCATTATCTAAAATTAATACAGCTACTTTAGTTTTCTTTATATTCATGCTATTATCATACAATAATACTCTGTGCTAAGGCTAAGGATAGGGTGAAAAGGGCCATACCACTAGAGAAACACAATAAAATTAAGTTATCAATCAAACTACATTTATGATATATATTTATGGTTCTAATGTAGTTAATGTTCTCACTGAACATTAAACTTCAGTCAATAACTATATTATATTCACATATCTCCCATAATGTCTAATAACTTGTGTCATAAGTACTGTACTTCATAACATACTATGTTAATGATAACTAATATTTTCATATCTGTTTAATTAATTACTAAGTTATTTTACATAACCTAATTGTTATTATAGCTGTTATGTATAACTATGTTGTTTCAATAAATATTTGTTGAACAAATGAATTATCTAACAATTAGGAGTTAGTAAAGTAACTTGCTTATATGGAGCAGAATGTTCATGCTGGAAAAAAGCAGGAACTATATAATATGTGAGGTGAAAGCGTAAACAATCTTAAAGGATTTTTTATTAGACTCTGTTCTGTAGGAAGGGTGAAGGCAAGTAATGTGTTTATAAAACCAGGCTCCTAATACACTAAAATAGTGACAATATGTAGGGTATTAAAGAGGGACACTGTTTGATGGTACTATATGATAGTACTATTCACTGTATTAAAGAAGTTAAAGTTAATTTTGAGATTTTATATATATATATGTGTGTGTGTGTGTGTGTGTGTATGTGTGTGTGTGTGTGTGTATATATATATATATATATATATATATATATATATATATATATGCTGTCCAGAAAAACTCCAACCATAAATGCTTCTACTTTTCATGTTATATGGCTAGATACTTCTTTCTGGACAGTCCTCATATATTATATATATGTTATGTACGTGAGGGCTGTCCAGAAAGTATCCAGTTCTAGCCATGTAATATGAAAAACAGAGGAATTAATGGTTGGATTTTTTCCTAGACACACACACATATTCACACACACACATACACATATATATGTATATATAGATCGACAGATAGATAGATAGATAGATAGATATACACACACACGTATAATAAAAAGAATTGCAAAGTAGTAATAATGTTATCAGTTACATGCTTCTTAAAGTTTACCAGATGATCAGAGAGAGGTTCATTGATTATCTTCTTGATAATAAAAATTAAATAAAATTCATTATAAATATATTGTTACTTCTTGTCATTTACCATTAATGGAATTAGAGAAATAAGCGCAGTGACTGAGAAAAAAATCCTTCAAAATAAAGCTAATATTAAAATGAAAATATGGTTACTTGAAACCCCCAAAATTATGATTTTGTATCACTATATTGTAAATCATTAGTCAGTATACACTAATCATTACACACAAACTAAATTTAAAAGTTCAATTTTGCATTTTGAAACAAATCTAAATTCAATTATCAGAAAGAGAGTAAGCTAAATTCTAATCACATATCTAAAAACAAAGGTTGAGATGAAATTCCAATATTCTATCTTGTCTAGTTAAGTCTTCCTCGATATGAATATGCCACTGTCACTAACTGAGATTTTGCAAAAGAAATGAGGGTTTTGAAATATAAAGGTCCATTGCTTTTCAGAAGCAGAGTACTGAGGGTGGGTTTTTTAATGGCATATACATTGATATATTTGATTTCCTAGAAGCCTACATTTTGGATTTTTACTTATAGAATGATCTCACTCTAAATAAGTGATGATTGGTACCTATATCTCCAGACTAAGGTACATGAACCTGAGCTGCTGCTTACTATGTCTGTGTCTTTGCATAAGACTTTTCACTTCTCTCTGTTTCAGTTTTCTCTGAAGTGAGGAGGTTGGACTTAATTCTAAAAACACATAACAGTGATTGAGATTTCATCCCTTGGTTCTTTGTACAATGGATTGAAGAGTAAAATACTGTTACCTAAGGTTTTTGGTCTTTATGTTTCACACGTAAATATAAATGCAGTAACCAAATGTGAGCAAAGTATTAAACATCTAAAATATGGCATGAAAAGTATCCCAAAGAAATTTGAATTACACAAGTATCTAAATTCCTAGTGGTCTAGATTCCCCACTATCAAAACAATGATTAAATTAAAACTATCCCTGAGCGTTAACTACACAACTAAACTAGAACTTGAGTAGTTGTTTCTTACATCCAGCTTTAAAATATGTCAAATTTATGTTTATAAACAATCTTCATTAAGTCTGGCAAGCATTGTTAATCTGAGTTAAATCTCTCATTCTGAGCATCCAAGGCCTCTGTCCTTTGTTCATTTCTTATTGTTTTCATGATGAGACAAATTAAAATTCTTATTTATTATGCATTTGATGTACCACTGCTCTTCCTGCTCATCTGTGCTTATAAGATTTTACTCTGCTTGTCTAAGTGTTCATGAGCCCTCAATTTTGAACAGCTGTGAGGAAGGCTGGTTGACTATTTGTAAACACCACCCAATGATCCTTGACAGCAATAGCAGTCTTGCAGAACGCTAAAGTGTTATTTTATGGGAAGTGATCATGAGACTGTCCTGTCCAGGAATCTGATTATTATACCAATACTGAACATTATCATTTAAACATATTTGTAAATTAATTAATTTGTCACATTTTTTTAGGAGGCTGTATTCATAGTGGAAGAAATTGGTATGTACAGTTATGGCCTTTATTGAAATAAGTCAAACTTGTATCTTTTTGAGTTTTCTTACTAATTGCCTTGATTAGCTTGAAGGACAAATACAGAATTTTATATTGTGAATTGCTCCTTCTTTTAAAGAATAAAATGATATTTAATTATATAAATAACACACTATTTATTTAATATATTATAGTTTATATCATGCAATATACAACATATACATTAATGTGTATAACTATGTTAATACAAAGGCCCATTTTTTATATATGGTCACTGAACTTAGAAATAACAATTGCTTTTATTATAACTGTTACAGGTTTGCTCTAACGAGACAACCTTAATAATAATGGAGGTTGTTTAATATAGATAACCTCTATTAAAAGGGGCCTGGAACTTATTAGCATATCAGTAAATCTTTGTTGAATAAATGCATAAAACGGTATAAAGACTTTCATTTTTACTCTGGAAACATGTAACTTATTAAATTGCAAAGATGTAAATAAAATTCATATTTTCTCATTACAATTCAAAGTCTGCACTGCTCCCATTTGTATGCATGAAGTTTTATATATCAAACTCTCTTTATTTTACTAAAATATTTTGTAGATTTTTATATATACATATAATATACATTTTTCATGAAGTATACATGATGCTGAAGTATATATGTTGTTCATATAAATGAGATGCATTTTTAAATTTTATTCTCCAATTGGTTAGGGTAATAATGGTAAGAATAATGTAATTTACTCTAATTTATTCAAAAATTTATTTGAGTGCCTATTATGTGCAAGAAACAATAGTAGGCATTGGGATAAATGTTTAGAAATACAAAGAATTTGTCTTTAAGGAGTTTTATAGTCTATATGGGTCAATAATCTGTCTTGAGGAAGAGCAGAATGGAAGAATTCTAGTTGACACTATTAGGATACCATTTTCTCATGAGAATCTTACATTCCTCAACCTCTTGCTAGCAGAGGCACTGACTGCCTTTGTACTCTATCTTTTTACAATGTTTATACAATGAATAGCCTTGTAAGATAGAGTGTTTTATTCTAGAACAAAGGGGAGATTTGCTTTCCTTCTTGGAATGTATGGTGTCACCCTTGGCAGCAAAAGGTAGACATGGTTACTGACTATTTTAAGGTTAGCTTCTCTAAGTGCAAACGTCACTTGATCTTCTTTGTATTATTCCATGGGAGTTGGGTTCAGCTAACCAGAGCAGACACTGAAACTGTGCTATAGCTGTTACTATGAGTAATAAAGGTTTTTTGTCCCTAACCTAGGAATTTTATGTCTTCTGTCAGCATTAATGAAACTGGCAGGCTAACTTGCTAACTCACAAACAGAGTAAAATCTGAGATACTTCATAATTCTTCACAGAGATCTGAAGTCAGATTAGGACATAGCCAAGGCACAGCAGAACAGAAGTTGAAATGTAAAAAAGAGCATTACAGAAAAGGCCTGTCATATTCATAGACTGATTTAGTTTGTTAAATATTGAAAAAGAAAACCTGTGGTATGGAGCGTGAATCTGAAAGACTCAAAATTAAACAGGTAATCATAGACTAGTTTATTGAGCATACATTATGTTCCAAGCACTTTTCTCTGCACTTTATATAAATTACTTTCTTTTCTTTTCAATAACCTATTACATAAGTATAATTGCTATCTTAGTTATATTCATATAAATGAAAAAACAAAGGCAGAGAAGAAATAAGTAATTTGTTCAAATTCACAGAGTTAAGCAAAGAGGGAATCAAGATTCAAACGCAAATTAGGTGACTCCAGAGTCCATGGCTCTTACCACTGCACTGTGTACTTTGAGAGGGTCTTGGACTGAAGCTATAACATGAAGGGCTTCATAAAGCACAGCAAGTATGATTATCTTTATGGTAAGTTAAATGGGAAACCACACAAAGGCAGGAAAATGATCTGCTTAGTAGTAAAGTGTATGTTCTGAAAAAGGATAAAATCAGAGGAAATTGAAGAGTGGTTGTGGTAGTTTAAAGAAGATTATGGAAAGAAGATGAATAGACAAATTACAATCTTTTGTAAGCTTTATTTAAAAAAAAAGATCTGCACTACTAAATACAATGTCTGGTGAAAAGTATATACTATGATGAACAGTATATGTTGAAAAATAATATTTCAAATGAATTAAGTACTGTGGTCACCATCATAAAACCTCTTTCAAATTCAAACATAGAAATACATAATTGTCTTTTTAGGAAGGGCTTTTTAAGGGAGAAATCAAATGATCATTAAGCTAAGACTCAGCAGAGCAGTGGTGGCAGAAAAGGCTGAGGAGGGGCCATGTCAGAGCAGTGGGGTATATTTATGGAAGGAAAAACATTTACAGTACAGATAAAATATAATAAAACATAACTTTCATCAGACACAGGTGTCAAAAGTAGATGACAACAGCATAAGCAATTGTTCCTTGCCCCAAGTGGGGCAAGGGAAATATTAGTGAAGGCCACTTCTCAAATTTGAAATTTTTGATGCCTCATGCATTTTTCAAGTAACATTTTGCCTATTAACAAGAGAAAAAGGCAGAGATAAACACCAAAGGAACAATTTTAAAATGAAACAGATGTTACCTTTAAATGACATATTTAAAATCCCATTCATCCTAGCTCTTCCTACCATCATTAAAGACAATATAAGCTTGAGAAAAATGTGAAAATAGCTATTAACAAAAAAGAATTTCTTTTTTTTTTTTGCATATATGAGTCTATCATATGTCCACTTTAACCACAGACCATACACTAGTAATAGTTTCTCATACTTAAAAGCTAAGTTCTAACTAATGATGGCAGTAAGCACAGAAACAACAGCCTGATTTATTACTGCTGGCTCTATCCTTACATTAGAAGCAATAATATCATGCCTGTGATAAGAGAAATAGGAAGAGAAGGACAATTCCTTACATTTCTATTAATATTAGAATGGCATCCTTACATAATTAAATAGTTGATATATGTTGACATCTGTTTCGTTCTTTAGGAGATTATCACAAATACCCTTTGGTTACCATTGATTTAACCCTTTAACTGCATTCATTGACTTCAAGCATTTTTTTCAAAATGTGTCAAAAAGCCACAAAAAATAAAAAGTTAATATTTTGAATATTTTATGCATTTAATAATATTTTCCATCAAAGTTGTTATAAATGATCCTATTTCATCTTTTCTTATAACTGAGTAGTATTCCATTGTGTAAATGTACCACAACTTCTTTATCCAGTCATCTATCAAAGGACACTTTGGTTGTTTCCATGATTTTGAAATCATCATGCTAAGTGAAATAAGCCAGACAGAAAAAAACAAGTACTACATGATTCCACTCATATGTGCAACATAAAATTGAAAGCAATAAAGAAACAAAACTCATGGACACAGTCAATGATTTAGTAGTTTCCTGAGGGTAATAGGGGAGAAGGTGGGGAAGAAGGAACAGGGACACAAATACATGGCATTAGAAAGAGAATTGACTCTGAGTGATGAACACATAATACAACACATAGACGATATGTTGTAGAATTGTATATCTGGAACCTGTGTAATTTTTACTAATCAATGTCACCCCAATAAATTTAACAATAAAAAATAAAATAAAATAATGAGATACAATAAAATGGCAGCATGAGAGGGACTTAGAAAAATTCTTCTGGAGATTACAACTAATAAAATACCTATACCTCAACCAAGGGCCCTCTACACAATGCACAATCAGAGCTAAGAAATCTAATGCATTGCATTAAGGTACTTACAGGTGGGTAGAGGGTTAAACAAAGGAGAAACAAAGGGAAGAGCGGAGACATGGCTGCACAGGTCCTCACTTGGAACTCTACCGCTGGGGAAGGGAGGAGAAAGAAGGTGGCAGGAGAGTGCTCCTGGCTTCACTTGGTCCACAAGACAGAGGAAAGAAGGCCCAGAGGCAGGGTGTGAGATACTGCACCCACCTCACTTTGGTCCCAAGAGGTGCAGACTCGTCTGCAAACTGCAATGGCCAGCTTTAACTCTGGTTCCCAGAGGACAGGGAGTGACTGGGCAGTGAGGAGCCACAGAGCAAATGCTCTAGCAAGGAAGGAAAAGGAGGGAGTGGGCTGTACTCATTTCTCAGCCCACAGCCAGGACTGTTTGAAAGACTAGCATACAGGACTGACCCCAAGGCTCGGCAGAATCTGCGTGCAGAGTAAGCCAAGAACAGAATGGTGCAATCAAGCCAAAACACCCTGCATGACACCCAGAGCCTCAGGATGAAAACAAGCTGCAAATGCCCCTCCCCCACAGACTTCTGCCTGCCCAGTATCAGCAGCAAACACCAGCTGTAGCTGGTAGGGTCCAGGGAGGCTGCAAATATGAAAAACCAGAGAATTAAAGAGATGGGGACAGATGACTCATCAGAAATAGAATTCAAAGCAACAATTATAAAAATACTTAAAGAACTGAATGATAATTTCAACAGAGGTAGCAAGCATTAAAGAAGACTTATAGGAGTTCCCTGGTGGTGTGGTGGCTTAAGGCTTCAGTGCTGGCGCTGTCAGTGCTGTGGCCTGGGTTCGATTCCCAGCCAGGGAACTACCCACATACCAAACAAAAACAAAAACAAAAACAAAAAAAAAGAAGACTTACAAACCATTATAAGGGACCAGAGAGAGATAATGACTACATAACTGAAATAAAGAACAGAATAAAAGTTCACCA
The DNA here is from genome assembly GCA_004026885.1 of Lyroderma lyra. Taxonomy (NCBI): domain Eukaryota; kingdom Metazoa; phylum Chordata; class Mammalia; order Chiroptera; family Megadermatidae; genus Lyroderma; species Lyroderma lyra. Next base: position 13,980 of record PVJL010002887.1, read on the forward strand.
AATTAAATAAAATAGACTCACAAAGCAGTGATTTGCAAGAAAAACCAGAAGAAAGCACCCATTTAGAACAGATAGATATGAGAATCCAGAAAAATGAGGATGGTTTGAGATTCCTCCAGGACAATTTTAAGTGGAAGAATATCAGAATCATAGGTGTACCAGAAGGGACAGAGGAAAACCAAGAAATCAAGAAATTATTTGAAGTAATAATGACTGAAAATTTTCCTAACCTGGTGAAGGAAATAGACATACAAGTCCAGAATGCACAGAGAATCCCAAACAAGGTGATTCCAAGCAAGAACACATCGAGACACATCATAATTAAAATGGCGAAAGTTAAAGAAAAAGAGAAAATTCTTAAAACAGCAAGAGAAATGCAAGTAGTAACTTATAAAGAGTCACCCATTCGATTTTCAGCTGATTTCTCACCAGAAACTTTACAGACCAGAAGGGAATGGCAGAAAATATTCAACGTGATGAAAACCAAGGATCTACACCTAAGAATAATGTATCCAGCAAGGCTAACATTCAAAAGTGAAAGACAGATAAAGAGCTTCTCAGATAAGAAAAAGTTAAAGAAATACATCACCACCAAATCAGTACTACAAAGTATACTAGAGAGACTTCTTTAAGATGGGAGGAAGGATGGGAGTGCAGGTAAAATAAGGAAAAGGAATGGAGAAATTTAGTTTGATTGTTAAAATAGAATTGAAAGCAACAAAGAACCAAAACACATGGATACAGTCATTAAGTAGTTACCTGAGGGTAAGGGGAGAGAGGAGTGAGGGAGGGAGAAGGGACAGGGACACAAATATACGCTGATGGAAAGAGAACTGACTCTGGGTGATGAACACATAATACAACACAGAAGATGTAATGTAGAATTGTACACCTGAGACCTATGTAATTTTTGCTAATCAATGTCACCTCAATAATTAAAATAAATCAATAAATGAATTTAAAAACTTTTTCAAAACAATAAAGTAAAATAACATTTTTAGCTGCTTTGTATATAAGTGACATTATTTTTATTTTAAATTTTTACATGGTAATAAATTTATCATTATATTGAATTTTAGCAAAAAATACTCAAAACATACTAAGTGGCATAAATTGGATTTAAGTATAGATAAATTAGAATCCAATGCCGTTGATGATATAAAAAATTTACTACAAAATGTTACATAATGATGCATACAAAACATCCTTGTTGTTGATAGTGCAAGCCACAGTAAAACATATTTTAAAAATCTTGTAAATCGAGAAAAGTCCTTGAAATTGTTTCATACCAAATAACAATTTCATAATAATTATAGTATTTATATTTTAAGTAAATATAGTTTAGGTTGTACATATTATTAAAATAAATGATTACATTAAAGTATAAATATTTCTTATTGTCACTCATTTTTGAAAAAACACAAAAATATATAAAAGTGTACAACTTTTTTTTTTTTTGAGCTCATGGGGTAAATGTGAATGCTCCAATCAGTGAATGGAAATATTCATTTGGATATATCTAAATGTTGCAGCAAAAGGATTAAGACAATTAGTAGTCAACCAAATAAGTTTATTATGGATAATTCTTACCTTTAAACAATTTATTGAATTAACTCATTTTGAAAATCAAAATTCCAATTTGGAGATCCATTTCTTTCATTTAATTATGGTTTCATGGGGATGCTCTCAAGGGAAAAAAATAATTTAAGTAGAACATACTTAAGTCAAGTGTTTATATTGAGCTCAACTGATAATGAAAAAATGCATCCAACTCATTGCCTTCTCCCAAATACACATGAAATAAGTTGCTCCTCTGATGAACCTCTTAAGGTGACTGAAAATAGACACATCACACAATATTGCAGTGTGCGTGTGTTAGACTTGTACTGGCAGTGTTGGAGAAAGAATGACATACCTTACTCGTAAGCACTTCTCCATCCTTTAAGAAAAGTTGAGGGCAGAGTTAAGGGGCAATCAAGTGCCAGTATAAGTGGAAAGCGAAGAAAATGGGGACATGGACCTTCTCCCTTGCAGGTAAGTTTGGTCTCGCCGTGTGAGTTAGGACCCAGCTAGCTATGTCCATTGTAGAGCATGATCTTCACAGTGGGACTCCGTGGACTCTGCAGGTCCTTAAGAAATAGGTCCCACAATGTCTAATAATAACCACTGTAGTTAAAGCAGCTCCTTTTCTTAAGATGCTTTGGGTATTTCAATGAATTGAAAGGTCTCTAAATCAATTATCTCTGCAAGTTTCTGAAGTTTTCAAATATCCGTTTAGATTTATTTTTATCTGCTCTGGGTGACTGTACACGGCCAAATCTGATACTTAACGCCATCAATTGGTCTCTTCCCTTCAAAAACTTCACATCTAAACAGAAAGCCCTGGGAGACAATCTCTTTCAAAATTGATTTTATTATGCCTTTGCTATTAATGATTCTAATAGGGTGTGAAACATTAAATCACGACCCTGTAGTGAGCAGAACTTTTGCTCAGCTAAAATGTCATTTTACTTTATACTTTAGGGTTGCACTTTTTTTATATACTAATGTAGGATTTGGTGGGTAGACTGTAATTAAACGGTAGTCATTGGGCCTAACTTTCATAAGTAATTAGATGCATTTGCTTTTTGTGCTCCTCCACAGAGAGTATGTGCTGGCTTTGTAAAATCACTGAGATGTATCCCTCTGCCCCCACATTTCTTTTAATTCCTGCTCAGTACAAAGAGAAAGCACAGCGTTCTGCAATGTTTTTATTCTATTATTGCTTGAAATATCCGTCTCAAATTCCACTAGAGGAATTGAATGAGTACAGGAATGTAAAGTACTATTTAAGCATCTCTCCATGTTCCCTTCATCTTTTATGTCTTTCCCACTGTATAACCTTTCTACCCTTCTACAATTCTCTTCCTTTTATGTTACACACAAAGCTGAAAATGGGCAGGGCTCAAAGGCCTAGAACATTTTGTGCTTCTGCAAGAATATAAGAGACTCAAATATGGCATAACTCCTTGGATATTTTTCACATTTAAAATATAGGAAAACAAACCCAACACAAAATTTAGAATTCGAATAACAAGGTAATGGGAATTTACAGATACCAAAATATTGTCACAACTGAGCCAAGTATTATTTTTCCAAATTATTCATTTCTTTAAAACATCCACATATAAAATTGCTGTGTTGTGACACCTATATACTCTTCAGAAAAGGCATTGATGAAAATCATTAAATATTATTTCATCAATAATTATGTGGTTTCTATACCTGGTAATGGCGATAGCTATGATAATATTTTCATCATTATTTCCTTTTCCAAATCATTTTTTATGATTTAAAAAATTATAAATAAATGCTCTGCTATAATTTCAAAGAGCCTTATGAAACATACATATATACACACAAAAATAGCTACACATACAAATTGACATTTCATATTATTAAGGGAAGGCTGTGGTATTATAGAAGTCTCTGAGGCACCTACCACTCTCGATTCCTCACAGCAACATCGTTTTTGGATCAGCCAAAACCCCATAGAGACATATGCAAGAGTTCACATCTTTTATGCTAGACCTCCTCAGGATACACTAATTTGCTACAGCTGCGCCCAAGCCATTCACTCCTAGGTTCCTGGCAAGGCTGACCTTGATGGTTGACAGGTGTGGAAGCTACTGGCTCAGTAGGAAAGAAAGTTAACCCTATTTCTACCAGAGCGCTCTTATGCCTGAATGGGGATAATGTTCACTTCTCAGTGTGATCAACCAGTCCACATTTTTGAATCAGTCAGAAGGCATCCTGATTTAAAAGCCCTGGGACACAGGATCCTAACTAGAGGCCTTACCTAGAGTTGGAAAGATGAAGATAGGCAACAGCTGGTTCAGTAGCCACACTAGTAGACCATTTACCATTCTTAGAAAAGAAAATATTTAGCTGGCTTATTTTGAGAAGAGGAAGTCATTGCTCTGTTTTTCCTTCAAATTTTGCCCTCTTCAGAAAAATGGGCTCTTATAAATATTTTAAAGAATTCAGCCATTTTGAAATGGTACCTTTTTTATCATTTTAATCATTTGATTTGTTTTATTTTCTGCATGGTACACAGTCAGAGGTAAACTAAAATGACTTGTGCTGGTAGTGGGCCATCATAAAAAGCTCAGTTGACTGTGGGAAATTGCTTTTGTGAGAAAGGGAAGCATTAATAAAAGCTCATCTCATGTTTACCCTTTTAAATTGGTCTTATAGGAGTTGTTTAAATTACCCTGTTGACAGTGATTGGTTGATGCATTGGTTGTGAAATGTTCTATGTTTTTAGGTGGTGGTTGAGCTTAGAGGTATCTGCATTTTTCTGATCTGGTTTAGTATGTCATTGTAGTTTCATTTCAACTCTTTTTTGCCTTGTGATCTGGTAAAACCTTGCATCTTTGTCCATAAAGGAAATGCTGTTGAATGCTTAAGAAAATTCACATTTTGCTTTCCACAAGACTGAGTAATGTAGGCTCCCAAGACACTAAATCATTATATCTGCAGATTCAGGGCTTCAACAGACACAAGTAGTTAGATATTTTATTATTACTATTATTATAATTATTATTATTATTTTAATTTAGAAAGAAGAGTCACCAAAGCAAATTCAAAGTAAGATTGTTTAAAAATGTGAATTCTCCTAACTGCCACAAATTCAACTATACATTTTAGATACCCAAGAAAGTGAAATAAATAACTTTTATAGTTTATTTGGAGGTTTTTTAGTTGAGTCAAAGCATAGAAAAACATTCATGGGATTCAGCTGTCTGAGGGTACTGAGCATGAGAAATGAGTGCAGAGTGAAGGCTCCCCCAGGATGGCCCATCTTATTCCCACTGTTGTGCCACTCTTAATGCTTGTCTTATCCTCAACAGCATGACAGGTGCTGTGCTCAGAGCATCTGCAAAGGCAGTTAGTAGAATATGAGATCTTTTATAGAAATTCAAATATTCTCCCTGGAGGATTCAATTGATAAGGGCACGTATCTTGAACTTTTCTCTGGTGAAAGGTGAGGGGAACTGGCATCAATTCAGCTAGTAATGATGGTCAAGACTTTCATAAATTTTTTAATCATTTGGTTTTTCATAACCAGCCTATGAAGTATAGATTTTTATTCTAATTTTGTTGAAGCGATTGTAATAATGAGAGGTTTAATTCCTGTTCAGCCAACTAATAAGTGTGAGAATCCCAATATTTATCCTAGCTTGAGTGGATGCAAGACCATCTTCTGTCTTCCATATCAAGCTTCTTCCTCTGAAGGAAAATTGTTAAGATTTTTCTTATAAACATGTAATGTGATGAGTCAAAGAATTTTTAGTTCAATTCTCCTTCATTTAACACAGATGATAATGAAAAACCATAGAGAAAAAGGACTAGCCCCAAATCACATAATTTTTTTGTATGAGTTTAAATGGTATATACTTCTTTAATCAGCAATTTTTTTCCTTTGATAGAATTTTTAATTTATTTAGACTAATAGATAAGCTTTGACTCCACCAGTGTAGCCATCATCATAATAAAAATATAGAATAATTTCCATCACCCCAAAACTTTCCTTGTACTCTTTTGCTGTCATTCAATCTCCCTACAGTTTACACACGCGTGTGCATACACACACACACGTGCATGCTATAAAAATATGTTTATCTAATCTATAGGCTGCCTTCTCATTTTTATAAATAATGAGGTCATTATTTAAAAAACTTTGAATAACCAAAATGGTTATGTAATTCTATCAGTAATGTATGAAAGTACAAGTTATTGCACATCCTTGTCAACACCTAGTATTTTTAGTATTTTTAATTTTAGCCAGTCTAGTGGGTGTATAGCAGTATCTCATGATTTTACTTTTCATTTTCAGGTCTTAATAGCATTAAGCATATTTTCTTCTGTTTTTTAGCTATTCATGTACCTTCTTTGGTAAAATAACTATTCAAATCTGTTGCCTTTTTTTTTTTTCAAATCTGGTTTCTAATTTTCACTTCGAATTGTGAAACTTATTTTTATATTCTGGATTTAATTTTTTTGGTGAGGTTAAATTTATCAGTTTTCATTATATATGGTTTTGTTGTTGTTTGTTTGTTTTTCATTCTACCTGGGAAACATTTCCCTAAATAAAATTGCAGCAATTTTTATTCTATTTTTTTTATTCTGGAAATTTTAAAGTTTAAAGTTATAGGTTTCTGAGTTCATTTTTGTGTGTGTTATGAGGTAGCATTATAGTTTATTTTTTCCACAGAAAAAAAATGTCTCTTTGTTAAAAGTATTTTATTTTTCCCATTAAATAACTGAAAGTTTTTGCAGTTTTTAAAATAATTTTAAAAAATCTGCTGACCATGAGTGTATATCTATTTCTGAACATTCTATTCTGTTCATTGTTCTATAGATTTCTCCTTAAACCAACACTAAAATATATTGATTACTGTAGCTTTTTAGTAAGCATTGAAATCAGGCAGTGTAATTCATTTTTCTTGAAAGTGTTTTGGCTATTTTTGCATTAATTCTACATATTTTTTCTTTTCTTCTATAATCATTTTAAGCAACCAATTTTCCACTAAAGAAGTATTAAGCTTTATCTTCATTCCACACATTTTGGTAAGTTATGTTTTAACTTTCATTTGTTCTAATTATTTTTATAAAATTATCTTTTACAAAGATGTTTAATTTAAAACTTTTATTGATTTTCTAAATGTATTTTTGCTTTTGACTTCTAATGTATTTTTTGACTTCTAATGTATTTAGAAAAAAATCTTTTATTATTTTAATCTATTTAAGTTTCTTGACACTGTTTTCTATAGTCTGTGACCTACTTGGAAATTGTTTTATGTGCATTAAAAAAATGTGTGTGTTCTGTTGGTCTTAGGTAGAGTATTTTACATAGACCTATCAATTGCAATAAGTTTGGTTGACAGTATTTTTCAAGTCATCTTTATTTTTACTGATTTTTTTTCCTACTTGTGCCATTGATTACTGAGATATGAATGTTAAAATTTGCAGCTATAATTATGGATATGTCTATTACTTCTTTCAGCTCTATCAATATTTGTTTCATGTACTTTGAGGCTCTATTATTGGATGCAAACATATTTAAGTACCTAATAAAGATTTTCATTCTTCTTTAATTAAAACTTTATTATTATGAAATTTACCTGTCATCCCTGACAAGGTTTTTGCCTTGTATTCTACTTGAATGTTAATGGAATCATTCAAAAATTGTCTTAGTGTCTATAATACATATTTTTTCTTATCTGTTATAGTAAACTTTATATTCTTTTTTTTTTTACTTAAAGAAACATAGAGTGAAGTCTTATATTTTTTTTAAAAACTAGTCTGGAAATATCTGCCTTTTATTTGGAGTGTTTAGACCATTTACATTTAATGTAATTATTAATGTGTTTGAATAAATAGATTTTCTATCTATCCAATTTTTTCTTTTCTCTTTTTTCTTGCCTACTTTTTATTCAGTATTTTTTTTTCTGATTCCATTTTATCTGCACTAGTAGCTTATAAGCTAGCTTGTGTGCGTGTGTGTATGTGTGTGTGTGTGTGTGTGTGTGTATGTGTGTGTGTGTGTGTGAAAGAGAGAGAGAAAATAATTTCTCTAGAGTTTAAAATATCCATCTTTAATTTATCAATTATACCTCTAGGCACTATTGTACGACTCCATATATATATATATATATAAAAAACTTACATGTGTTTACTTCTTTTCCTTAACCCTTTGTTGTGTTATTATTTTTAACATGTTTAGTATCTGTAGGTTGAAAGCCAGAATAATCACAGAGCTGACTCATTCATTTATCTTCTATTAGGAATTTCAGTTCTATTTTTTCTGCATTCCAATGTTTAAAATCCTTTTTTCATAATTTTTTCAGGGTGTTCATTCTTTAAAATGGAGGTACAAGACAATCTCACAAAAGTTATTCCTTCACAGACATAATTTAGCCATACCATTTAATATTTGCACCCCTTGGTATTTACCCAAAGGATTTGAAAACTTACATCTCCACAAAAACCTGTGCACAGATATTTATAGCAACTTTATTTATAATTGCCAACATTTGGAATCAACCAAGACGTCCAATATTATACCAAAACTACACGAAAACATTACAAGAAAAGAAAACTACAAAACAATATATTTCATTAACACAGATGAGAACATGCTCAAAATATCAGCAAATCAAATCCAACAACAATTACACACCACGATTAATTGGGATTTATCCCAGGCATGAAAGACTGGTTCAACATTTGAAAACCAATTAATGTAATATAATACAAAATAGCAGACTAAAAGCGAAAAATCAATCATCAATAAATACAGAAAAGACATTTGGCAAAATTCAAAAACAATTCATGATAAAAAAAATTCTCAGTAAACTCAGAATAGATGAAAAAATTTCAACTTGATAAGACAATTTACAAAGAACCTACAGCTAACAAAAGCTTTCCCATTAAGATTAAGTACAAGACTAAGATATTCCCTATCACCACTTCTCTTTACCATTATACTGGGAGTTCTAGATAATACACTAGGACAAGAAAAAATAATAATAAATTGTCTAAAGATTGGGGAGAAAGACATCAACATAGATGACAATCATTTTCTAGAAAATTAAAAATAATTGACAAAAAAACTCATGGAATTAATAAACAATTATAACAAGTTGGTAGGATACATGACTAATATATAGAAGTCAAACTCTTTCTTACATAACAACAATAAACACATAAAATTTGAAATTAAAAAGATAATTCTATTTACATTAGCACCCCAGAAATGAAATATTTTCTGGTAAATTTGTCAAATATGTACAGCATCTATATGAGAAAATTACAAAATTCTGATTAATAAAATAAATAAATAAATAAATAAATAAATAAAATGGAAGTATATTCAGTGTATGGATAAGAAGACTCAATATTGTCAAGATGTCAGTAATTCCTACTTGACCTATAGATTTCCTGCAATCCCAATGAAAATCCCAGCAATTTTTTTGTGGAATAAACAAACTGATTCTAACATTTGAATGGAGAGGTAAAAGACAGAATAGCCAACACAATACTGAAGAACAATATTAGAGGCTGACATGACATGACTGCAAGACTTACTGTAAAACTACAATAACCAAGACAGTGAGTATTTATCAAAGAATAGATCAATATAACAAGAATAAAGATCCCAGAAAGAGATGCACATAAATACAGTCAAGTAATTGTTGACAAAGGATCAAAGGCAATAAAATGGAACACAGATAGTCTCTTCAACAAACCATGCTAGAACAACCGAACATCCACATGCAAAACGGTCTAGACAAAGACTTTACATTCTTCACAAAAATTAATTCAAAATGGATCACATAAGTAAATGCACATAAAACTGTGACTATATGACATTCTAGAAGAAGCAAAACTATGGATACAGTATAAATAATAGTTGTCACCAGGTGTTGGGGGGAGAGGAGGAACGAATAGGTAGAGCATAGAAGAAATTAAAGACAGTGAAAATACTCTGTATGATACTATAATGATGGATACATGTCACTATACATTTGTGCAAACCCATAGTATACACAAAACCAAGAGAGAACTCTAAGATAAATTATGAATTTTGAGTGATTGTAATGTGTTAATGTAGTTTCATTAACTGTAGTATAAATGTATCATCCTGGTGAATGATGTTGATAATGGAGGAGGCTATGCATGCATGGGGGCAGGAGGCAATGGGAACTCTCTCTATGTTCCTTTCAATTTCACTGCTATCAAAAAAGTATTTAAAACTGTTATTTTAAAAAGTCTTTAAAAATAGTAACAATGAATAAAGTCCAACTTGACTTAATAAAAGGTAAAGAATATATACAATATGTTGGCTAACATAACTAGGGTTCCAAAGGAAAGGTATATTTCATGTGGCTTGATATAGGCAATCATTATCACCATTAAATATCTGACTTAATTTTCATTCCATTTATTTCATAGTATGAGACTTATTCCAATATTGACTTCCTTCATGGTATCAAAAAACTGACACTTCTAGGTTTCCTATCTTTATAATACATCTTTCAAGTGGCTTCAAGTAGCATTCTGAGAAATCTAATAATCCTCTTTACTAGATGCCCATAACATAATTCTTGGATCTTAAATCAATTTGACCCCTGAAATTGATTATATGTCTATTCTAGAAAAATAGTCTATGGACAAAGAAATGCTATACACTGATTAAAGTAGACTTAGATACCTGAATCAGGCAATGTGTTAAGTGACATGGGGTTATTGTAACAAGGTTATATGGATGAGGAATCATCCCTGGAGCTTGGGGTAAGGTAATTGCTCCTAACTCATATTCATTACTTTTAAACAGCTGGGAAGAACAGTGAATCTTGGGGATAAAACATGGAAAATTTTAACTGTAGCTAGAAATAATGAATTCTAGCATTTTTTAACAAAAATAAAATCCTTTGAAATTAGAGTTGCCAAGTTCATCAAGTAAAAATATTTACACTCAATTAAGTTTGAATTTCAGATAATGAGTACTTTTTAGTATAGTATGTCCTCAGAAACACTGTACTTAAAATCCAAGTTAACTTAAATACCTGAATAATTTATTTAAAATATATTTAAATATATTTATTTTATGGGAAATAAATAAAAAAAGACTAAGTAAGACTGGCAATAGTCTTCAGATGATTATTAGTCCAACCAATGACCATGCATGTATCCAAAACTATGTAAAAGTGTTAAGTAGGAAAATCAGTTTAACACTCCTGGCTTCAGTGAGGAGGCCACATCTCTAAGTCCTGCTGCTCTCTGTCTACCCAGCTCGCTGAGTTTGGCAAAAGTTTGTTCACCTCTGTACTGTTCCCTTTATAGAAGGATGTTGCTCCCAGTAACTCAAAAGATAAGCTCTACCCTTGCAGGCAATTGACATCTTTTGGTCGAAACTGCTTGGCTGGATGGATAAAGCTTTAAGTGAACTTAGGAAGTCTATTTGACACTCATTTTAAAGATTTTCTTTCAACTTAGTTTTTATTAGTAATAAAGGAGAGATTCCAGCCCCATCTGCTACTTCTTTTTTTTTTTTTTCTTGATTTGGGAAACTTGAGAACGAAGAGATGCTCTTTGTATGCCCTTCTTAGAAACCTCAACCCAAAACGTGCATGTTAATGTATATGTGCTGGTACAAAGCAGTTACCAGTATTTGCTTTGTTTACATGACATGAATTTTGAAATTTTACATTTGGACTTTTGAAATAAAGCTTAAATTTTGTGAGATAATATTAAACATATTAGTCCACATTTTAAATTATATAATATATAAGTTATATATAATAATTGAACACAAAAATAGAAAGTGTTTCTGAAGGTATATAGAAATGGCTAAATCATGTGAATTACTCTGAAAAATCAAAGAGTAACACTGAAACATTAGATAAAAAATGGAATGGGGCAATATAGTATAATAGTTCAAAAGTATGTATCTTGAAGATATTTAGCTGAATTTGTGTCTAAATTCATGTGTTCTGATGCCCCCAAAATGGCCATCTCCCTACAAAAAGGCAAAACATGCTTCTAGAAAGGTAGACATTTCAGATGGGAAGGTAAGCATGAAAGAATTTGTAGAAAGTTTTATAGCTAGTGACATGCTATAATTTGAAATAGGTTCAAATTGAGTAGGTTTTTCTTTTCTTATCACTACAGTGTTAGATGCCACGTAAAAAGTTGTGTTTCAAATTTAACAAAACAGATACAGAGATGAAATCATACAGAAGCTTCTAAGGACATGTTGTATTTTAGACATGGAACTGAGATAAGAATCTGCCTCAGAAGTGGAAACCTTTAAAATAAAGCCTCAGGCTTCCTCAGTGAGAAGTTTACAAAACCAGTTGCACTTTGCATCTCTGGTCTAGCATAAATCACATATCAAAACTTCATGACCAAATTAATATGTGGCTTATCGCCCTCCCTAAGGATTTTCCCTTTGTTTTATTCTTAATGAAAATATTGTATGAGCGGTGTGAAATGGCCAATTCACACATGTGCCACGTTTAGCACACTGCCTGAACCTGCTAGAACATGATTTTCCTAAGAATGATGACAGTAATAAACATCTTCTGGCAAAGGTTTACGAAATCGGTACCCATTTTAGTCACTCAGTAAGAGCCCATAAAATTCTTTGAGAACTACAAGAGGAAAAACAATGTACATAGCCATGAATAAATTAAAATGAGCAACGCCAGCTCAATGGAACTCAACTTCTCACACTATGGAACAAATGTGGAACAATTAAAAAATAAAGAAACCCATTAACACGTGGGTGCAGCCAACAATCATCAAATAAGGTGTTTTCTGTTTGAGATCAAACTATTACTCAACATTTTAGTTGAATAGTTTCCTTTTTAGGTCTGAAAATATCCAGCATAATCTACATAATCCTCTCTGATGTTTCTCTTGCAAAAGCAGCGCCAATCTACATGGAGGAGGAGAAAAATGTTCATCTTAATTTCCCTTTATATTAAGGATCATTTATCTGCAGGAAATGAGATATATGCAAGAACATTCCTGATTATCTTGTTTACATCAAGGTTTCAAGTTTGAGCGCCATCATTTTCATGGGTAAACAATTCATAAATACCTTTTATTTTTTTCTAGGTTTGAAAAACAATCTGACATACCTAAAAAAAAATCTCAGAACTCAAAAAGTTGTTAATTCATAGATTATCTCTAATGATATTTCAGGATCACTTTCTCAGTCCTACTCACTGTGAGTAAAACTCCTTAGAGTATTTGGAATTTCAAATATAATCAAGTATATAGTTAATTTTCCATATTTGTCTTGGCAATTAAAATTTTGCCCTTAGTTATTTGGAAATTTCTCAGGTAGACAGCAATAGGTACCACAGTTTTCTCTGTGATCTGGCGTAATATCCAGTGGTTGATACAGTGTGGTGGCATTAATACTCCCCTAGAGTAGCAAGACTGTAGTTGGGGGAATTGACCCCAGATCCAGAAGTAAATTTAATTCGTCCCAGTATAATCTCAACTGATTTGTCAGATTTGCTTTAGTAATGGACATGACCAATTCTGGCCAAGAAATCATGCTGTAAGGTTTTTTGAGAGGCCCTTAGGAAGTTCTTTTCTGCTCCTCAGTGGGAATAGGAAAGCTTTCATCCCCATGATTGTAAATGAGGGAATATGTAGCCCCTATTTCTGCTAGTATTCATCTTAAATCTTTAGAAAAATTGGAGCCAGGATGAAAGCCAGTGAGAAGGTTGTTAACTGCTAGATTAACCAACACAAACCCTGCCCACCTGATTTCCTCTTACAGGAGATAATAAGTGATCTATTCTTTAAAAGTCTTTGTTTTAGATTTTGTTACTTAGAGTGAGAGACAGTTCAATAGATTCAAGAACTTTATAAAATGTTCTTTCTAATAAGGCTAGTACCTTGTGAGGTGAAAGGTTGCAGATGTTCAGACGGTAAGTGTATGGTACAGATTGCCACCTGGGCCAAAGAACTAGGCCCTTTGGACCATCAGAGAATTAGGAAGTAGGAAAAGAAATCTCAGAGAGCTGGCCACACTTGGTAAGTTCCAGCTTTACTGCCTATGAGCAGCCTTCACCCTCACCAAAAATTTCTGCAGTTTTCTAGGTGTTTACTTCCTCAATATATATCATCCTTTTTCTTGATTCTGCACATATGATTTTACATGCAGCCCATGCACCTCCATGTGTGCACACACATCCATAATATCACAGAGCACTTTATAATGCTAATTGTCTAGATTATTTGGTAAACTACAGAAAGGGAACATTCATTCTCTCCTGTATAAATAGCTGCACTAGCACTCCATTTCTTCTCTTACCTCCTATGAGCTATCTGCTGCCAAAAACACACCAAAGAATTTTTTCAACAAAGGCAGATCTTTTCAGCAAGGACTCCTCTTCAGCTGTCAAAATAAAACGTTATCCCATGGAACAGTTGCCCTTCTCTTTTCCAATATGTCAAGGAGTCGGCTTACTGATCAAGGAGATACACTTAGGGTACTGCATCTACAAAATAATATTCACAAATATGACCAGAAGCTTCTTTCTTAATCAGAAATTCTCAGCTGTGAATGGAGGTTTAGGCTCTACTCGGGCTCTTCCCTTCCCAAGTAGAAAGTGCTTCTCAGAGAGCAGGGCCTTTTCACATGCATAAAGCCAGGAGCTGGGGCTAAAGATAGGTGCAGATGATGGATTTTAGGAGCAGAAGACTCTTTGGATCAGAAATAGAAGAAAAGGTTTACGCAAGAATTAAGCTGCAAATCCCTGGAGAGGATGTAGTCTTTGTGTTAAGTGCCCTCTTTGTACAGACAAATTCCTGGTGGGTGGCAGGGTTTCAGAGGTGGTGCTTGGCCCAGAGGAGAGAGCCTTCTGGAAAAAACCTCACGATGATAATAGACACTTGCTATTAGGTGCTCCATACTGCTACACAAAAATGCTTCAATTTATCTTCCAATGTAATTTACTTCTGTTCTAAATATCAAAGATCTCAAAAAAGTAGTTAAGACTATCACTTGTAATTCAGCACTTAAAGGTCTTACCTTTCAATTACTGGCCATGAAAAAAAATAATTTGTCCTCAAAATATCAGCACAGGAAAAAGCAATCTGACACTTTTGGACCAGTTCTTTATTCCTTTATAAAGTGCTCAACTATATTTATCGCAATAATGGTGAAACCTACTGCTATCTAATGATATTTTGGCAAATAGGGAGTCAGCAAATATACAATCATGGATTATTAATTCTCAAAAAGAAATATAATTAATAGTCTGGAATGATAGAGCACACAACTAGACACCAAGGAACCTATGATATTGTTGTGGCTCTAACTATAACTTTACCTCTCCTAGAAAGCCTTAGTTTTCTCATTGTCAAAATGAGACAATTGGGTGCTCTTTTAGTAATCTAACTCACAATCATAAATTATTATATCTGGTTTTAAGGATTTAAAAACACAAATCAAGTTACTTAATCTTTGGCTCTTAGGTGCCTCATCCATAGAAGAGGATTGTAAATACTAGCAGTGATAGAAGCATCTCAGCCCGGAGCTGTTTTTTGGAGAACACACTGCCCCCTCCCCAACTTCTATCCCATTCTTTTCATTGCCTGTTGCACAGAAAACTCATTGCTAAACTCATTGTTAAGGTAGGCATTTGACTTGCCCTGGGCAATCAAAGAGAGCAACAGCAATTGGTACAGGAACAGACATTTGAATAGGCTAGACTAATTAACATCCCCTTAGAACTTTTATTGGTTCTAACCAGAAAGAAACACCTTTTTCTGAGATTGTGAACAAGGAGAAAAAATTCACTTCAGTTTGCTAAGTGGCCATCTTGCCACTGCTTAGGGTAAGCCTTTTGGAGAATGAAGGTAAGTGGTGAGGAACAGAGGAGAGAGAGAGAGAGAAAAGAAAAGACTTCATTTTGAACCCCTGACTTTAAATGTTTGAAGCCAATTTTCTTGTTTGTTTAATGAACCAATGGATTGGTTTTTTTCTTTAAGATGGTAATTTTCTTTGAAATTCTATTACTAAATACACAAAACATTGACTACCACAATACCTTAGAAATTTATTGTAAATTTTAATGAGATAAAACATGCAAAAAAACTTTTAAAAATGCAAGTTAAGTATGCAAATGTTACCACAATTATTATTTTTATTCACCTTTTTACAATAAAATATAGACAAGTACTTTTATTTAAGAAAAAAATACTGTTGTCATTATTATTCAAATAAACATGATCTTAAATAAAGCACCTAATTTCCAGCACCTTTATTGTTGCTGCCTTAGGAGAACTTACTTGATTTATTTCATGGTTCAAAAGGTCATTTAATATCTACAAATTTGTTTCTATAATATCTTATTCAAAATACTTCTTTTACCTATCTGTTCCCAAGTGGTGGTATGCATATCCCCAAGGGGTATGTTCTGGGCTGTCCAGGAATATGTAAAAAATGATCAGTAATGGTGAAAAAGCAAGTAAAGTAAAAAAAAATGCAAAAACTCAGTTATGGAACAATAAATATTAAGTTTGAATCACTGTTAATGGAGACACTTCAAAATTAAAAGATATTACCAAATGCTGATGGGTGAGGGTGTGGCTGTGAACTCTTGCCTTAAACAGCTCTTCTACCAATCATTACACACAGTTTCAGAACAATCCATTCACAAAGTTTCTAGAACTTCCCCGAAAATTTATATGGATGCATAAATACATCCATAACCAGACTGTTTGATCAGTTTAGTTATTGACTGACTAAAAGCAAGTATATTTCTTTAATTGTGATGCTTTTCAAGTAGTTTTTTTATTTAAGGTTTAACACAGTTTCAGATATTATTGCCAGTCATTTTTAAGTGTGTCAGCTATGGATTAGTGGTTAAAAATAGGAACAGTTAAAAAACGAAAACTTGATGTGGATTATAACCCTTCACCAAGTACTTCTCAACACATGTCCTCAACTATGAGTACACCCACATCAGAAACAGTGAAAAGGTGTGTGCCTCAGACACTACACAGAAGAGAAGGAAATTCTCTAAAGAGTATATTAAATACGGGTTTTCATTTGTAGGGAATAACTGTCCTAAGCCTTTGTGTGTTTTGTGTGGGGAAATATTATTCAACCTTTGCAAGAAACCCTCTCTATTCATGTGACACTTAGAAACTAAATACTTTATGCATAAAAACAAAGAAATACATTATTTTTGGTGCTTAAGAAAGCATCCAGCTGTTACTTCATACATCAAGAAAGAAAGACAATGAGAATGCAGTTGAGGCTTCATACCATAGCTAAATGTGGTAAAAACCACACCATAGCTAAAGATTTCATTTCTCTTTGTATTAATGATACCATTTTTTGTATGTTTGGGAAGAACATGTCCACAAAATCAATACTATTGCTTTTTCAAATAATACAATGTCTTGATGAATTCAGGAAATGTATGACGATGTTGAAGCTGTAGTAGTAGATAGGATTAGAAAAAGTAAATTCTTTTCCATCTAGGCTGATGAAAGCGTAGATGTTGCTGATTTCTGTATTTGCTTGTCATAGCAAGGTACTTGGTAGGAAATGAAGTTGAGACAAACCTGTTTCTTTGTTACCCATTGACAGAATGTACCACAGATAAAGATGTTTTTAATGCAAACATTTGTTATTTCATTGAAAAGGATATTAGTTGTTCCAATTGTTGTAATGTGTGCACTGACAGAGGCAAGTTTATGTCAGGTTGTTCTATAGGCCTATGTGGCTGAATTAAAGAAGAAGCCCCCCATATACCATGGAGCCACTGCTGTATTCATAGACAAAGTCTTGCATCTAAGC
This sequence comes from Lyroderma lyra, assembly GCA_004026885.1. Lineage (NCBI taxonomy): Eukaryota > Metazoa > Chordata > Mammalia > Chiroptera > Megadermatidae > Lyroderma > Lyroderma lyra. The sequence goes on from PVJL010002887.1 coordinate 31,363, forward strand.
CTCTTCCTAGTGAACTGAAAGATGTTCTTGATGAGGCTATAAAAGTTGTAAATTTTATTGTCACAACCATGAAATTCCGGATTGTTTAAAGTGCTCTGTGAAGAAATGAACAGCATTCATAGCACATTCCTTTTGCATACAGTGGTAATCAGGAGGCTGTCTCCTAGCGAAGTACTTACATAGATAGGTGTTTGAACTTAGACACGAAGTCTAGGTGTTATTTGAAGACCATTGTTTTCCTCCTGATCCAAAATTTCAGGACAGTAATTGAGTTCAAAGTCTTGCATATTTATCAGATATTTTTCTAGAGATAAACTTAACTTGGGACTTTGAAATAGCTCAATCACTATATTCAAAGTAACCAACTAAATTGAGTCAGTCAATGATTCAGAAACTGGACTTTTGGAAAGCATGTATTAAAAGAGGTTAACATGAAGTTTCTGAAACTGCACAATTCCTTATCTGAGAATGACTTGCACCTATCCAAAATGTGAAAGAGAATATTGTAAGTCACTTGGAAGTTCTTAAAAGTGTCCTTCAGTAAATATTTCGCTGAATGTGGAAAAGAAAAAAATGGGATTGCAGATTTCTTCAATGAAGAATTCTTCAAAGAAGTTAACTATCAATCAATGAAAAAGAGCACTTAGTCAAACTTTCAACCAATTCTTCTTTAAATTCTGACTTTAAAAGAAAGCATCTTATTACCTTCTGGGTAGATGTCAGTGAGGAATACAAACAGCTCAGTGAGAAGGCACTCAAATACTTCTTGCCATTTATTAATACTGAACTAGTGGAGAGAGCTTTCTCTTCTTACACCTTCATAAAAAGTAAGCACCCCAATACAAGTCCATATTTAAGACTGTATCTTGCATCTTTTGAGCGTAATTTCAAGAAACTAAGTGCATCAAAGCAAACTCAATGATCTCACTAATAGTGTTTCAATTGGCTAGTGATCTGCATAACAATTATGACACAGATAACACAAATAAATATTATTACTAATAATAAATTAAAAGTTTGTTAAATACTTGATCAGCATTATCAATATTTATAGTATGAATATTTTAAAATTTAATCTGTGGTTTGTACTTTTAATGTGGTATAATAATTTTTCTTTCCTAAATCATGATCTCATTTCCACTATTTTACATTAAGATAGGCATTGTACAAAAATGTCAGTATTTAAAAACAGCTGTTTTAAAATCAAGGGGTACAATTTATAGAAATGTATTGAAAAAGTGTACACAAGTGGAAAAAGGTTGGGAACTACTTCTGTTACCTTATGATACAGTTTTTCACACTCTTTTGCTAAAGTTATTATAACATTTTAAGCTTTTAGAACAAAAATGCTAAATGGCAAGAATTAGTATTCCAGTGGCATAATAAAAGTGAAAACAGAGACTTTGTGAGGTATGTTAAGTCTACAAGATTTTAAATAGGGTCTAAAATCATTAATCCACAAATTCTGGACTAACCCACTTCAATAAAGAGAAGTTCCAGTACCTAGTTTGCAAAATGATTATATGGTTAATGCAGGATTAAATTTTCTTTCAATTATAAGACTGAGTCTCGAAAATGCTCTAAGAGATTGAAGAAAAAAAATCCTGCAAGAGGTACATTTGGTCTAAAGTGCTTTTAAATATGCTTCTTAATTGCTGGGGGCTATTTTGTTAACATCTAATCATTGTCTGAATTACTGAAGCTCAACTCATCTGATAAAATAGGTGAGCTTAGTGGTAATGAAGTCAGATAATGTTTTATCTCAGTGTCAAGCTAGGCATCAAATGGGCAGTGTAGTTAACCATTAGTAAGGAGTTTACAGACTGAAATATTTTCCTCCAAGTTACTTGCCTCATGCCAAATCATTGGAATAAGAAAAGGCTTAGAAATAAGAAAGCTTGAGAAACTGTGCCTTTAACTATTTAATAAAATTGCTTGTTATTTAAATAAAGGTAATTAAAAGTGTAATGCTCTGGAACTATTAGGCACCAAACTCTAAAGGAGAGGATTTCTGTTCTGTGAAAGAGTCAATACCTTTAACAAGGCATAGGCTTCACAATGAGAATCCCATAGATACTTTTAAAGAGCTGGAGATTAACTCATTTAAATAAACAGTCATTTTATGGCTTTTTCACCAGGGAAGCCAGCATTTCCTTGGGGGTCTTGAATTAGGGAGTTCCACACCAAAGTTCTATAAATTAGCTATGTGGGCATTTATATTATTAAGACTTTGACCTCTGTAAGAGTCTCCACATGGGAAGAAATCAAAGAAATGTAATAACCTTTTGACTATAACAATTTTCTGCCTAGAGTGCTTTGGTTTTGGATTGCACCTGTCTTTTCAAACATATATGCATGGGCTGTCCAGAAAGTATTCAGTCACATAGTGTGAAAAATAGAGGCATTTATGGCTGGATTTTTCCTGGACAGCATATATATATATATGTATATATAACCTACCGAATTGTTTATACAGTGCTGCCAATGTAAGTGCACAGTAGCAAGTTCACGAACTTAATTGTCAGATTTTGGAGCTGACGAGTGCTCTGATGGCCATTCCAGAAAAAGCGTTCCAAAATTGCTTTGAAGGGTAGACTAGGCTCTGACATTGGTGCATAGATTACCAAGGGGAGTACTTCAAAGGTGACTGTAAAGATATTCAGCAGTGAGGTATGCAGCACTTTTTCTAGGATGCGTTCACAAAATTGTCTGATCTCATGTATGTGAAAACATTATTTGTTTGATTCTAATGAGTAATGTGTATTGAAAGGCCAGACCCATCTGCAGTGTTTTTCAGGTGTTCATTCTTATAGAGGAATATTTATACACATTGGTTTTGTATCATAAAATGTGAAAATTTATACAACTTCCCAATACAAGATTAGAGGCAGGTTTGTGTTAGACAAAGATAAATGAAATATACAAATGTACTGGCTCTTCCATGTTTTTTCATGACTCAAACAAAACTATATTCACTTTATGAAAAATATCCAATTTCATTTCTCTCTCCCCCCAACATGTGGTAAGTATTTTCTTGGTTTCTAAATCTGATTCATTTCTGAATACACTTGGGGCAGAACTGTAAGTTACCATACTTGCATCTAATTCTTCTCAGGGAAATTTATACAACATAAGTTTTACAGAATGGATGCATTTTATTAAAAAAAGAGAAGTCTTTATCCCGGCAATGGTTAAAAGCCTGTGACAATGCAGGTCATCCATCCAAATGAAACTGTTAAAGAGAAAACCACAGGCCCAAAATGCCATCATTTTCCTAAAGCCCATGGCAACAAAGCTAGGTTTACTACCTGACCTATTGCTGTTTCAACCTCTTCCAGAAATGCAATCTTAATCAGTCTAAAATTTTCTATTCAACACCAATGAGGCAATCCTCACATGAGCCTTCACCACCACCCCTGCCATAGAAAGAGGCCATCTGTCTGCATAAACAAAAACCTCACCATTCCCTCCCCCGCCAAAAGATGTCCTAGCCTAATAGTAATCCTTTCTTTTCTTTTGCTAATAACTATTTTTCTCCACCCTTCTTCCTATAAAAACCTTTCATTTAGTACAACCCCTCCAAGCTCCCTTAAAATTACTAGATGGGATGCTGTCTGATTCATGAACTGCTTAATAAAGAAAATTAGATCTCCAAATTGACTCAGTTGAATTTAGTGCTTTAACAAAATCATGGTATCATTTGCTGACTTTTTGTCAACAACAAACTTTCTCAATCAAGCACACATTTTTACTAGCAATGGACCAGCAGAAAGAAATTGACTACCCTGGATGTCTGGGCCACCAGGCTTGTTAATTAGAAGAGTCTGTTGAGTCATGCATGCTCCTTCATCATGTTTGTCTTTGTTTTTCTATAGAAAACCAAAACAAACAAAGCAACTTTCTGCAATACATTCTAAATTTATCACTACTTAACTTAACATCCGTAGAAATGTCATCTTCCTGAGTCAATTCAGCAATATTTTCTGCCTATTGTTTTCTGAATATGTCAGTTTTATTTTGTGCTAAAAAGCAATGCCTTTATGCTATATGCTAGTTTTACTACAAGGTTCAGCTGCTGTAGGTCTGACAGGTCATGAAGCATTAGTAGACGATTGGTTCTTCCCACCTAACATATTTAAATAGGGAAATCACCATTGACTTCATAATCCCTTGTGTGACACTTGTTCTGTGAACAAATAAAGGGAAAGTAAAGTCAAGTACTGCATTTGTCAGGAAGTCTCTACTGTCCTTTGTCCCCAAAGGCAAGAACTGTCAACATTTGTGACTTCAAGCTAGCCCATGTTCTGATATTATTGTGCACATTCCCAGAGGGGATTCTTTGGAAGGACTTTGCATTTATGTGAAAGAAAATATTTCAGCTCCTTTTCACAAACACTGATTGTCCAGGACAAAGTGACTGACTGCTACATGAGCTAAAGTTGAAGGACATAAACATATTATAATATGTTTTGTCATAAACAATCACAGATTAAGGCTTTCACAGGTGATGGAATAAAATGAGTAACAGAATGGGAACTTATATTCTGATGCTTGTTGCTCATGTAAACTCATGTTCGGTATTTTAGAATTTGTTGAAGGCATAGCATCTGCTTTGGGAATAAGCCCCACTAATTAGGTCACTCTTCTAAGTGTATTGTGAAGTAGCTACTTTTGGTGATTAAACTTCACATATTATATTAGGTAACAGAGCGTCTGTTAACATCATGCTATCACTAAAGGCAAAAAAAGCATTCATTTTAGATAAGGCGGGTTAATGCATGTCAACTCTAACTCTGCTCTCTGAAATCAAGGTCTACGGAACACCATTAACAATAGCAAAACTTTTGCTGAGTACCTATAATACTATGTGCTAGGTATTATATCAGATACTATCAAGAAATTATATATTGTTTTATGTATTTTTATTATTTTTATCTTATTTTCATAGGCTATATAAAACAGCAAGCAATTCAAGGCAGTAAATTAATAATCTGTCCTATGTCTTGCAATCTATAAGGACATATGAATCCCAATTAAGAGTTAAAACAACTGAGGTCTTTGTCAATTAAATGGTTTAAATGGGGTTATTTAGTCTCTCTTCCCTGTAATGAAAAGTTAGGAGAAAATTTCAGGAGTTTTAAGATCTTCAATCTAGCAGATACCTTAGATCTTGGGCACAAGTCTTCCAGTTTTATTCATCTGGGACTAATATTTGTATTCGAGATCTTCAAGGAATCTTTTAGCTGATAACTCCAAATATGAGTTTTAAGCTATCATAAAGTATCAATTTTTCAGCAATATACACCATGAGATTTTTCATTGCCTTTCACCTCATGGTATTGATGAAGCACAAACACAAATCCAGTGATTCCATTTCAGCTATAAAAGATTCAGGAAGACAGAACCTCAGTGGCTTTCATGTCCAGTGATTTTTTTTTAAATATATTTTTTCTGAGCAAGAGAAAGTCTGTCACGAATTAAATGCAACTCTGTATTTAGTTTGCATTTCATTCTATTTTACTAATAATGATGCAAAATCACTTAAAGATAAAATACCTTCTCTTTACCCAGACAGTTTCAGACCACATTTATGAGATTTCTCCAGTAGACCAACTTGAAACTGTGAGGATATGTCAATGTACTAAAGAGAGACCTTGAAGGATGCACAGCCTCTTATTTCTGTCTTTCTGCATTTGTGGTGGGTGTGAAGTCGAAGAAAGTTGTGGTTTCAACAGAATTCAAATATTATTGTATCAGATTTGAAAACATTTATTCATTAAGAATAAAATAAAGGAAAGCATTTTGAAAAATAACAACCAGTAATTTAAGTCTGGGCTAGATCTGAACTTGAGTTCTGGCCATTTTCAAGTATGTTGTCATGAGTATTTGCCATGACAACATCTGCATGGCATTACCTGCTCACTTCTGAGTCTTTAATGTAGGTACTCTTAAGAAACATATTCCTTGTGGTCTGTTACATATATTTTTAAGACCACATTAAAAGAATTAGAAGTGGAAAAGATGTTTCCAAAAACTTAAATATGGACAATTTTCATATGGATTTTTGAAAATGTGCAGTATTTATTTTAATACAAGACCATATAACAGAAAGGGAATGAAAAAGTCACTATAACAGGTTCAACAAAGTGTTATATTTTGAAAACCAATGCAATTAACTAACTCCCATGGATATAGATAGTAAAGAGAATGGGGAAAATGTGTATCTATTTATCATTTGATGGAGTCCTGGCATTTTCTTATAAAGCAACTGTAAAAGAAGTCTTCATGTGAATGTGCAAGTGCAAAAGGAAAGCAGAGTATCAGTCTCTCATATAGTTTTTTTAAATGTCAGAGCAAAAACAAACACAGAAACCTGAGGGACTAATACTAATGTTGGCATAACACTGTTTGATTTAAATAATCAAAAAAGTGAAGCTTCCAGGATTTCTTGCTCTCCAAGTAAACAGGATAGGACAGTAAACAGATGTAGTCATCACATTGAAAGAACATTTGAATGAAGGCACTGAAAAGACAAAAATAATGTGGTCTTATTGTATTTTGAAGCTTCCTCATTGAAATGCAGTCCATGGTGGGGGCGGGGGCAGGGTCTGCTTCATTTATAGAATTGCAACACAAGCCATTATTTTCCACGGGTAATATGTGTCACAGGAAGATTTTCCCATTTTGTTAATAAACATATTTTTTAAGGTTGAGGGTCCCTTACATGTAACTAACTGGAACCATGCTTTCCCCAAGGTTTTAGGCAAACTCCAGCCTTTGAATTGTACAGACTTGACATGTCATTGCGGAGACTCGTCACATTTCATTATATTGTCGCTTTGCATCCCTTGGCATTTCATTGACACATTGCAGGCTCTTGTTCTACTTTTTTGTGCTTTTTTGTGCACAGTCCCTGTTAAAGGCTCCAAGACCCAACAACTTCTTTGAGAATTGATAGGATTTTTTTTTAGTGAACAATAACTTCCTTATTTGACTAACTAAAATATAAGCCTTTGATTCTTAGTTTATGGGAAAAAAATTTACTTGAGATGCTCTTAGCCCATTCAAATCACCAATAACTTTCTGTTTCCGGATGTAAAATAGGGATTTCAAATCTGCAAAAATGAGCTACATGTAACATGTTAAAATAAAAGTAATAAAAGTCTACTGAGAAGTAGGATGTAAAGACTGTTAAGAAAGACAAAAGGAGTCTCATTATGAAAAATACAGTGTTTTCTGATTATAAAAGTTACCCATTTTCATAGTAGGAAGCTTTGGCAGGGGAAGAAAGTCAGCAAAATGAAGAAAAATCATGGGTAATCCCACCATACAAAAGTAGGCTCTCACCAATTGGGTTCATTATATCTACATCCAGAGTAACAGTAACATGGAATAAATGTACATAAATGTATTGCATAGAGTGAAGAATCATTTTTTGAACATGAAATTATCTTAAAAATATTTCTCCATTCATTGGATATTCTAATGCAATACTATTTTATTTATTATTATTGTTTTTGGTTATGATATTATTTCTTTATGGTATATTCCTAGAAGAATAGCATATACCTAGATAGATATTGCCAAATTCTACTGCACTCCATCCAAGCTTTGATGCTTCTATCCTCACTCCCTGTGTATTAACAACAGTGTTTAAAAGTGCTTATTTTCCCTGTTCTTCACACTAGCATTATCATTTGTTAAAATTTTTGTCATCCTGATACATAGAAAAACAGTTAAATATCATTTTAATTGGAGTTTTGCAATAGCTAATAAAATACAATCCTTTATAATATGTTTTGGGTCATTTGTAATTGCTTCTGCCTTAAAAGAAATTAAGCAAATTTTTTTAAAAGCCCATGACATTTTTTTAGAATAGGCTATTTTAAGTTAAAAAAAGTCAGATTGAATTTCTGCAACCAGATTACTTCTAATCAAAGCATTTCATACCTAGAACCCACTTGGTAATTTATGAAGTCTCAACTTCAGCTAATCATTCCTCTGTCAGCCAAATGGTTCTTAACTATTGGAACAAGGAAAGTCATACATTATTCCTTTAGGACAAGCTATCTGTAGCCTCAGGACAAAAACAAAACCAGAAAATTATCCAGTGTGCTTCAATCATCAATTTTGTCTGTTTTTCCCCCTAATTTCCATGGCCTGTGTCTATTGTCCTTTCTCCACAGCTTTCTGTTTCTCATTCTTTCCAAGCTTTCTTTGTTCAGCTCCACTTTTATTTCAGATCTTTGGACTCCCATGAGGTAACTTCAAAGTCTCATTTTCTTACATATGGGAAACACTGTAATTGTTTTTTTTCCTTAAGTTTTATTTCTTTTTCTCACTGAGAATAACAGAGATGACCAAGAATGAGAGATTGCATTTAGTCTTGATACAGAGAAATACCTCACTTAATAAGTAGATTGGATATTTAAAAACATTTTTTCTATAATAACAAAACAAAAAATAATTGCTGCAGCTTTATCATGTGCTAGGCACTTTTATATATTATTTCATTTAATACATACAAAAGTGTTATAGATTGATGCTATTTCTTATATTTCTTTCTCAGGTGAAAAGACAGAGACCTGATAATTAGAAAAATGGAAATAAGAATATATAATCCACATTATTTTTTATGTAAAAATAAAATTAAACTATGTATGTGAAAGTGTCGGGGGGACACATAATTAAAGCTGAAATATATTTGTAAAAAATGTTAACTTAAAGTCTCTGCCAGAAAAAGAGTTTACAACAAAGCAAAATAAAGAAATTTTCCTCATCTTTGAACATTCGTTTTTTGTCCATTTTCCTCCCAAACCTTTATTTACTTCATTAAAGATATTTTATAAAAATATCAAAATTTATCTTCCTTTCAAGTCTGTACCTAGCTAACTTACTTACTCTCTGAAGAGCACAGTCCATGGGTAAAGTGTGTTGTCCATTCAAGGCATATGCCAAGAATCATGACAAAAGATGCTGGGTTACCTAATGGGCACTGCCTGCTTTTGGGAATCATTTCTAAAAATCATTCAAATAAAGTTTATTTTACTTATTCTTAATATAAGATGTAATTTAATGTAAACAGAAAATTTAAAGTTTGCAGACTAATTCCTTATTACTAAGTCATTTAATTCTAGCATGTACAAAGTCATCACATGTATCTATAGTAGAATGAAGCTGGACGTTGCTAGAATTAGAAGGAGATGAGATGAATGGTATAATGATGTTACAGATACAGAAGAACCAAATTCCATGGTGTCACCATGCCAGTGTGAGGAGATAAGTAGTCTAAATTATGTAATGTAGCATGAGTGTAGGTGTTGGGGGGAGCAAAGAGTGTAAGGTTTTAAATACCCTTATCCATCATTGAATAAAGAATCCACTTTATTCTTCATGCTAAGCTTTGTGATTGGCACTTATATTCCCATTTTCAGTTCAGGGAATTGAAGTTTAGAGAGGTTATGAACACATTTAAGGTTACTCTGCTTGCAACTCACAGAACTAGGATTAAAACTGAGGTGTATTTAAACACATAGCTCATGCTCTTTGTAATGCACTATTAAAGTTTTTTTAAAAAGCAGAGTGATAAAATTAGGTATGTGTTACATAAAGGTAACTTGCAACATTTTAAGAAAACAGGGTTTAAGGGGATAATTGTCAAATCCAGGAGAGAAGAGAAATTCTGCTTCCTAAATAAATCCATCAAAAGTGATGAAATAAATCTCCTTAGCTTTTATTTACCTGACAGATCACATTTAGTTATATAGATGTGGGTAGCTCCCCGGCTGGGAATTGAACCCAGGCCACAACACCTACAGGGTTAGTGCCAAAGCCTTAAGCCACTACCCCACCAGGGAACTCCCATTTTATTTTGCTTTAATGCTGTCTGGGCACCATTGGTTTTCAACACTTTCACCATAATGAACAAAGGTGTGCTTTTCTTTGAATTTATCTTCCATAGAACTTGTTGGATCTCTTTTATTTTTGGTTTAAAATTTTTAATTAAATTTAGAAAATTTTCAGCCATTATTTTTCTGTATATATATTTTTTCTGCCCCATTTCATTCCCTGCTTTTTCTGGGACTGCAATTGTATATACAGAGGGTACCAAAAAATGTATACACATTGTAAGAAAGTATTAAAAACTGTATTAAAATAGTAATGCTTAATCTGTACTGATAACAAAAGATGAGCACAAGTCACATTTGACTTCTGCAATTACAAGAGGTGCTGAAAGTAGTTACCATCAGCATCAACATTTCTAATTATAGAGATCTACTGCTTGAGTACTGTTGACCAAAGTGTTCACTTACATCACCTATTACATAATTTTTAAGTGAGGGAATAAATAGAAGATCAAACCATCAAAGTACCAGAAGTTTTGTGAAACAATGCCATAAAAAAAATGCTCATAAATACATTTGTAGAAAAGTCTTGAACCAAGCTCAAAATACAAAGATGGTTCCAATGGCATATATATCTTTCACTACTATATAATATTGGAAGTCATTTTTATTTTTTATAGTTTATCCTAATATTGAAGGGATTTTAGCTAGAAGAACTATAGATGGAGCAGAATGAAGCAAAACAAAGTCTTGATATTTTTTATTCTAGTAATTTCTTTGAGCTTGGATGATAGTAGTTACTATTTTTATAATTCCTTTTTTAATGCCTTTCCATAATATTTGCTAATGGCAATAGATTCCATGTGACTCATCAATAATAGACTATTTAAGGTTAAGACCATGCACCTACAACTGGGAAATGATTCTCATTTTCTCTCTCTTTCTCTCTATCTCTTTCTTTCCTTCTTTCCTTCTTTCTTTCCTGCTTTCTTTTCTCCTTCTCCCTCTCTTGTTCTCTTTCTTTCTCAAAGACAACTCATTGGCCATACAAAGCAATACAAATCTGAGTGAAAAGTCCCTTAGTGTACCACATCCTGAAAGTTAGCTACTTATTTTATGTTTATTAATAATTTAACCTGACAGATTTCAGAGTTCCAAATCAACCCTTTTAAGATATTCTCATAAATCTGCCAGTGGATTCCATGAAATAAGGTATGTTAAAAAATAAAAGAAATGTACTCAGATCACAAATCTCCAGTATCATTTTTGAAATATATTACTATTATTCAGGAACATTTCCCAGGAACTGGGAAGTCTCAACAATGTAAATAACTACATTCATACCTGCCCATAGTAACAACTCAGCAAATACAATGCCTCCAACTACTTTTATTTTATAGCACAGACTTTCTTTCTTTCTAAGAATCATAAAAAATAAAGTAGTGTATTTTGGTTTTGCTTCAATAGAATGGGTGTAGTTAATGTTAATAGAATATTAATAGTGTGGTTTTTAGCTCTGCATAGTTAAGAACAAAATAACATGAAAAGAAGCTACTCAATACAAAGCATGAATGTGTGTCTTATTTCAGGGAAGCTTAATTACAAAGACATGGGTGCCTGTTATACATATATTTTTCTATCACTTAGAACTATCAAATCTTAAAGCCATTTATATAATAATATTACTGAGAAAAAGCAAACCTCTTCATAATGGCCCACCAGTGAATACTTGAAACCTTGGCTGTCTAGACTAGAGTCTTCAAACAGAAGCATATGCAAATGGAGATAATTTTTACACACACAAACATACACACAAGACAATAAATTATTCTCTGAGTCTATTTTAAAATGTCAAGCAACAGAGAAAGCAGAGGAAATTGACTTTTAATGTGCTTAATGAGTGTCAGAGGCAGCAGTTGTGATAATGCAAAATGCATAGGACTTTGAGTCAGAAGACCCAGATTGGATCCTAGCTTCACTTGTTCTTACCTGTATACTATTGTATACTACTTAACCTCTCTGAGCCTTAACTACATAATCTCTAAGATCTAGATAAAGAATCTATAATTCACACATTTGGCCTGAAGACTATATAAGAGTTACAGAATTATCTCACATTGCTTTTTAATATCTTGTGCCTGGCACATACTATTTAGTTAACAAATATTTATTCCACTCCCCTTCCTGTCTGACACAATTGTGAATATCAACTGAGATAGTGTCTATGAGTATGCCCTGAGAAAAATATAGCTATTTTTTTCTTACTTGTGTATCCAAAAACATGAGTTCACACTAGCTTCTACCTAAGACTAAATTATTGAATTATAATTCACCTTAAATTTGGAAGATAGTTCAGGGTTGGATGTTTCAAATAGAGGGCAGAAAAGTCCACAAAATTCTTGAACAAGATTTAACTCAGAGTATCCACTCAGTGAGTGAGCTGATTCTAAGACATCATGGACTGATGGAACTTTGGGGATTCTAATGGTCACCAGAGTCCCAAGCAGGGTTGTTTCTATAGACATGCAGAATAAGCAATTGCCTACATCTGATCTTACAAGTACTATGCGATCCCTTCATTTCCATAAATAAGTAGGTTTCAAAGTGCCTTCCATTACACCAAGAGAGACTCATTTTATCATAATTGGTGTATGGGTTATATAATAGTACATGTAAGAAAGCACTAAATAAGCCACCACTCAAATGACAGTGATTGTCCTCCTAACTACCATTGTTACCATCAATAGGCTCCATTCCCAACTAATTATATCTGACAGAAAAAATAGATAAATTTTCATGATATGAAAATGTTAGGTACAAGACAGGAGAGATCAAGATCACCATTTTTACCCTGCTTTGGGATCGTAGATCAAGAAGTATGACCTGAGATGTAGAAGTAGTTAGAATGAAAAGAAACAGTGGTACCAACTGATAACATTTGTTAATATTGTACCAAGTACTAAAATAAGCTCATTGCATGTACTTATCTTATTTAAGAAATTAGCTAAAAGATGACTCAATTAGCACGTTTATGAAGCATTTATGGGAGAATTCTGAAACACGAATAATGCTCTATTCTTCCTGATAGTGTAAGTGAGCTGGGAATTTCTTTAGCCATGGTGAGCCTATAAGATAAGCTAGCCTGGAAACAATGTTGACATACTGAACAGAACAGAACTAACAGAATCATCAAAATGTTTTTAGGGTGGGGAGAAAGGGGAGGGGGTGGGAGAGGAGGGGGGGAAGCTAAATATAAGGTGATGGAAAGAGAAGTCACATTAGGTGGTGAACTTATTATACAACAAGTTTACAATGTACTGTAGAATTGTATGCCTGAAACCTATGTAATCCTTGCTAACAGATGTCACCCCAATAAGTCTAACAATAAAAATGAATTAAAAAAAATAATAATTTGAGAGCAAATAAAGAAAAAAAATGTGATTATACCTCTAAATAAGGTATACCTGAAGCCCACCATACCCTCTTATTTCTCTATAATTTTAAGTCAATATTATTTGCATTTTCATGACACTTAAACTATAAAATATAAATAAATAAATATAATAATGTCTGGTTCACTCTCTTTAAGACTTTGTCTGAAGCTTGTCTGATGCCTTGCTGAAATCCATCCATAATTTTCCACACAACAATATATTGAGCCCTCAAAGGGTGACACAATTTATATATGAAAGAAAGCAAAATCTAGGTACTTGCAAAAATTTTCTTCTTCCACTAAACTCAAATCTACTTAGGGAATGTAATGGTTAATTTTATGTGTTAGCTTGACTGGGCAATGAAGTATCTAGACATTTGGTCAAACATTATTTTGGGCACATCTGTAAAGGTGTCTCTATTAGGACATCCAATGTCCTGGAGATACTAACACATCAGATCAGTATTATTAAAATGTAATCTTCTCCTTTCCCCAACAAATGATAGACTTAGTATGCAGTTACCCTAGCTCATTGGCTTCGGGGCTGAGCTAACGCTGATGTCCTTGCCCAATAGGGACCCCAGCATTCTTACTTAGGATTACCTTCCAGTTTACCCCAGTGGAAACTGGCTTGAACATGTACCCTTTATTTTGTGCTATCCCTTTCCTATCTCACTTCTTCACTCTCCTAACAGTTTTCTGAGATCACCTGCCAAATAACCTACTACTTCTCAAATCCTAGCCTCAGGGTCTACTTCAGAATGAACTCAATTAATCATGGGGTTTGTTTTTTTTCTAACTAGAATTCTTATTTTTCACATATGTCCATGCTTTCATTCTGGCTTCAAATTTTTGGATCACCTATTAAGAATGTATAGCAAAGAGAATATTTAAACAGATTGCAGGCAATATTTTATCCACCATGGTAATCCCTCTCCACCTAATAAAAAGGAGTTTTTACTATGTTCACTGCAGTCAGCACTCAGTCCCTGTCTATTAGATCTGGAACAGTTTACATCCAAATGAAGGTTATTTGCTTTTCGGCCACCAACTGTGCAATGACTGGAATTCTCTATATTTTTTTAATGCAAAGGCTTTTATGTGCAGTAAACAAGAATCTAGGACACAGTAGTATCTTACATTTCATCGCAGTTGCTGCAGCACTCCTGATCTCAGCCCAGAATTTTGAGAGCACGGGGGTGCTCCTAAACAAATGTGGTTAAATGATTCTATTTACTTGACACTTTTAACAGAAGAGAGAGATTTCATCCTAACAGACTCATTTATTGTAGAGGTTTGATATATACAGTGTAGCGCTTAGACAATTCTGAATATTTTGAGTTTACTTCCCCCTTTTTTAATTCTACACAGTTTTAAATTCATTTCATCATTTGGTTTTTAAGTTAGATAATGGGAAGTTCATGACTTCATTTAGAGTAGTAGACAATGGTCTATTTATACTAAGCTCATTTTGTGCTACTGTGTAATTGAAGAGTTTTCTTTTCTGAAAGTGAGTTTCTCTGAAGGCATTACTGGAGAAAATTCATCTGCAATATTTGCTTTCTGTAACTCCCTTATTAATTTACTAATACAGAAAAATGTTATTTTTTAATACATTTTGGGCTTGGTTTCTTTTTCTTTGTGTCTGAATCAACTGAAGATCATAATTACTAGAACATGTAATGTCCCATATGAATTTCTTATGTATCTTACTCTCTGAGATTTCATACTTGCGATTTAACCATAGAAAAAATTAAACATTTCTTTGGACTTTTAAAAGTAAAATATCCAAACATTGACCAAAGAAAGTTTTATATCATCTGGACACATTCAAGTAGAAATGGTAAGCCAGACCATCCATTAATACATGAATGAGATGATCATTTCTCTAGTCTTAGTGTTGGAAATTACTTTTCAATTGATGTTTCCAACACCTGAAATATAGCTGCTATCACATTAACCAGATATATAGAACTCTGTGATGAAGCATAAATTGCACATAACTTGCTCTTTGATAGCTGTGAAAAGAAAAAGGCAGGGCAGTGTTAAGAACCTCTCCTATAAAAGAAGTCTACTAAATGGCAGGCAATCAAGAGATCCTGGTGTTGCTAGGATGGTCCTGGTTTTTGTCAAGTTATGTCATGAGACCAAGAGGCTCAAGAAAACAGAAGGAAGACTTTGCTTATCAAAAAAACTACTTTATGTGGCTTTTGGCATGCCTTGAAAGGGAGAATGGAGTAAGACAAAACTAACATCAAATTGAACTCCTGGCTTTATCATTTATCAGCTTGCAACCATTTAAACACTTAACCCTTAGTTTTTCTCAACTGTACAATGAAATTACAACATTTTTTACTTATCCACCTGGATACTTTGTGGAAAAGAAATGAAATGAAAGCACTTTCCCATAAGACTATAGGCAGTAATTATAATGGTTTACCTTTATTGACTCCATAGTGTGTGTTAGACAGTCTTTGCAGTGTTTCATATATAGTACAGTTGATCCTTGAACAACACTGGTTTGAACTCCACTTATATGCATATTTTTTCAATCAATACTGTAAATAAAATTTCTCTTTCTTATGATTTTCTTAATAACATTTTTTCTCTAGTTTTTTTGTAAGAATACAGTATATAATACATATAATAAACAAAATATGTGTTTATTGACTATGTCATTGGTAAGGCTTCTGGTCAACAATGGGCTATTAGTAGTTAAGTTTCTGAGGAACCAAAAGTTTTACATAAATTCTGACTGTCAGCACCCCTACTTCCTATATTGTTCAAATCCTCACAGCAGACTTTAAAAAAGGGACTTTTTTTTTTTTTCATTTTCTATTGAAGTAACTTAAACCTGGTTACTAGTTGAGTGGAATATAGCAGAGTGGAAATGTGAACTAAATTAATTGAATACAAAAGACTATACTAAAGCAATGCTACTGTAAGAGTCATCTATCAACTAGTGCAGGTCTACAACAAGGTTAGTGCAGAAATTGAGCATAACAATTTGAAAACTTCTCTAGTTATTTGATATTGTGTCAACACCTAAGTACATGACCACTTTATAGTAAATTTGTGTTATTGTATTTTAGAAAATACTGGTTTGCAAAGGATCAGAAAGAATAACATCTTTCATCTCATTTCAAGGAATGCCTCTAAGTCACTATGGAGTTGTAATTGATTATGTTGTAATATTGTGGGCAATTCATAAAATAACTTTAATATAAGAATTAGATGATAGGTTATATCTAATTGAAGCTAATGAATGTGCTTATGAGTATTATGAAAATAAACAATAATTCCTGAAACTAAAACCGGGTCTTTGGTACTGGACAACTGGTCTAGGCAAGTTTCTCCTCTTTCTTCTCCTTACTCAATTCTGAACATTAGATGCTGTACTTCCAGAACATTAGATTTTCTTCAAAAGAAATGTTGTAGACAGTTAGAAGAGGTACACGGAAGTTTGACCTCTAAGAGAAAATGACTTGTATTTGCCAAATATCCCCCAAATAACAATGGGAAAGTCAGAACCTATTCGAAATCCTGCATTGAATCAATTATATTAATAGAACAAATAAAAAATGTTTCTATCATCCTTAGAGGTTTTATAGCAATGCTTGGAATTGCACTGAAATCACATTATTCTTCAAAGGTAGTTTCTAGATTTGACTTGTTAAGGATAAGTGGCTGATATTATTCTTCCATAGAAACCTTTTATATTAACCTAGTTCATTTTATTTTCTTAAATAGCTGACTTTTTCACTTTTTTCTTTGATTTTTTTTGTCTGAAACTTTTCTCATCTACCTCCCATCTCAAAGAAACATGAAATTCCAAGAGATTATTTAAAATATATTCTCTGGGTTACATATGAAACCCATTGTTCAAGTCTAATG
The DNA here is from genome assembly GCA_004026885.1 of Lyroderma lyra. Lineage (NCBI taxonomy): Eukaryota > Metazoa > Chordata > Mammalia > Chiroptera > Megadermatidae > Lyroderma > Lyroderma lyra. Next base: position 48,535 of record PVJL010002887.1, read on the forward strand.
GGGCTCTTATATGAAAACCATACCTATGTTTAAAAAATGAACTCAAACACATGTTTGGTAAAGAATATAAAATTTGATTTTATAAGAACAATAAAGGGACATGAAAGCTTCTTGAATTAAAAATAAATATTTTTATTTTTATGGAGTAAGTTAAATTTGGACATTTTAATCTAAGAACAAATGCCTATGCACAGGATATAGAAACTTCATGGAGACTGGAAATATTGAGACTTTTTTTCTCTTCTAAAGATATAGTGTTGCTCAGCACAAAAGTCAAGACAGTAGCTTGGAATCTCAGAGATGATAAATTCTACTCCCAAGTGCTTCACTAACTCAATATATGACCTTGAAAGTTACTCTAAAATCTTTGGTGCCTCAGTTTCTTTTCTTACCAGATACAGACGTCTGAAATAACTAATTCACTTAATGCTCCCTTTAAGAAAAAAATAGAGGGAGGGGAGAAAGGGGAGCGGGTGGGAGAGGAGGGGGGGAAGCTAAATATAAGGTGATGGAAAGAGAACTCACACTAGGTGGTGAACTGATTATACATCAAGTTGACAATGCACTGTAGAATTGTATACCTGAAACCTATGTAATCCTTGCTAACAGATGTCACCCCAATAAGTCTAACAATAAAAATGCATTAAAAAAAACTGAATATAAAAAAAAAGAAAGAAAAAATAGAGCAGGACAAAAGAGGAGTATAGAATATAAGATGAATGGAAATTCATTTATAAATTCAATGTATTTATTAAAATCTAAGATGTATTAGATTTAAATGTGAGTAAATATAGAGTTATTGCAAAGTACTTAATACAAGGTATGGCATATAGTTATCTTCAATAAGCCTTAGCATTCATTATTGTCTTTATTGCCATTGTTATTGCTATTATAAAAAATAGGAATCAGAGAAACAGAGTCAGTATAAGTATTTTAGGGAAGGCAATTTACTCTAAAAAGTAGACCATACAGAATTGTAAAAGGAGCTGCAAGAGTTAAGGTTTGAAAGAGAAGCTGGAGGACTGGAGAAAGGGCCATTTGTCTGTTTATCCAAAAACTAAGCACATCAAACTACCAAAGCTAGAAGCATCATATCCAGCAAGTAAAAATTACAGGATACCCAGTTAAATGAAAATTTCAGATATAACAAAAGGTCTTTGAATGTTCTGCCATCTACGCTCTCAGTTCAAGCCTTGACTTGGCAGTGTAGAGATCCTACTTCTGAAAGCAACCTTGAACCCTGCAATGTAGCATTATATATTTGAGTATGAAGTAACAAAATTAATTTTCCAACTCATTATGGCAATCTTCTCATAAGGCATATTTAGATTGTTATCAATATTCATTGCTAATTATCACTCCAGTAAATATTCTTATAAAATAACTGTGTAGACATGCAAACACTAGAGTAAATTTCTTACTGTAGAAATGCTATAGTTAAAGGTAACAGTGTTTGCAAGACAAATTAACAATTTTTAAGGCAAAATATCCATGATAAAATTGTTCTGCAGAAAGGTTTAACCAGTTATACACCTACTGACTCAACAATGTAGAAATATTAAATATTCCACATCCACACCCACACTGGAAATTAGCATTACAAATAGAGCGACCAATTTGAGAGAGAAAAATAATGTTTTAATTTTTATTTATATGGTGTTTTCATGTTCATGAGATATGTATATGTATCCTTCTGTGAAATATTTGTTGCTAGTTCCTATTTTACAATTGCAGCATTCAATTGTTTTTCCTGTTAATCCATAATAAATTTTTCACTGTTTTATATCTGCATTTTCATTTGTTTGTGATATTTAGTATTATAGGATTCTTCAAAGGTCAATCAAGCAGATTTGACTGTGACTACTTAAGAAAATAGTCATAGTCAAATCTGCTCAATTGATCTTTGTTTTCAGTTTGTAAGTCCATGTATAGGAATATCTTTCCCTCACTGAAAATATTTTAAAAGGCAATTTTAAAGAATGTTCATGTTATACTAGTTTTTAGTTCATTTGACATGTACTATGAAGAAAAAAACTAACAATACCTTAATTTTTCTTAAATAATATTCCAATTATGTTAATTTTTAAATTAAAATCTCTTATCCTAATTTAAAATTCCAACTTTAACTTAAGTATTTTATATGTAGAATCATAGTCTTAGCACATAAGTTGAGAGTATGAAACCTGGAGTCAAACAAAAAGATAATTACAGTCACTGACAAGCTGTGTTACCTTAAGCCATTTATTTAACTACTCTCTAAGTTTCCTAATCTGTCATGTTGGAATAATGTGAGGATAAAATAGTCTTGAAGATTACAAAGATGAATTAATATGTTTAAAGCTCATAGAATGGCACTTGATATATAGTAAATAATAAATGTTAGTCATTGTTGTGTAATGGAATATAAAATAAAGCTAGCATAATTTCACATTTTTGGTTGTTAGGATTGAACCGAAAGGTCACTTTGAAAAGAGTCCCATGTCTACCTTCTGCCTCAATCTGCCTCAATGCAATATGACCCTTCAGATTGATATGATATTGCCACTTGGAAAACTTGCTATGTGTTTCCTATGGTGAAAGGAATACACTGAACTGAAGTTATGTGTATAGAAACCAGTGGCTTGTATGCAGAATGTGAAATAATCAGAACATGAGAAAAAATCTGGGATGAGAAGGTGAAATGAAAGGGGCTAGAAAATTAACCCTAAATTATTTCTGTACAGACATACCTGGGAGATATTGTGGTTTTGGTTCCAGACTGCAACAATAAAAGAAATATCACAATAAAGTGAATTACATAATCTTTTTGGTTTCCTAGTGCATATAAAAGTTACATTTACACTGTACTGTAATCTATAAAGTGTGCAATAGTATTATATCTAAAAAAGAATGCACATGCCTTAATTAAAAAATACTTTATTGCTAAAAAATGCTAACCATTATCTGGGCTTTCAACAAATCATCATCTTTTTTCTGGTGGAAAGTCCTTTCTGAATGTTGATGGCTGCTGACTTGTCATGGTGGTGGTTGCTGAAGGTTGGGGTGGCTGTGGCAATGTCTTAAACTAAAGCAATAATGACTTTTTTATATTGAATAACTTGTTTTCATGAATAATTTTTCTGTGACATGCAATGCTGTTTGATAGCATTCTACACACAGTGGAACTTCTTTCAAAATTGGAGTCAATCCTCTCAAATCCTGCCATAGTTTTATCTACCATGTTTATGTAATATTCTAAATCCTTTGTTTTCATTTTAAGCATCTTCACAGAATCTTTACCAGGGTGTTATCTAAAGAAACCACTTTACTCATCCATAAGAAGCAACTCCTCATATGTTAAAGTTTTATTATGAGATTACAGTAATTCAGTAATATTTTTAGGCTCCTCTTTTAATACTTGTTCTCTTGATATTTCCACCCTATATACAGTTGCTTCCTTCATTGAAGACTTGAACTTTTTAAAGTCATAGATGAGGGGATGGGAATCAACTTCTTTCAAACTCCTTTGAATGTTGATATTTTTACGTTTTCCCATGAACCACCAATTTCTTAATAGCATGTAGAATGGTGCATCATTCCCAGAAGGCTTTCAATTTACTTTTCCAAGATCCATGAGAGTACTATTTATTGCAGCCATAAGCTTATGAAATGTATTATTTTAATAATTGAAAGTCAAAATTACTTTTTGATTCATAGGGTGCAGAATGTATATTGTGTTAGCAGACATGGAAACATTAATCTCATTGCACATCTTCATCAGAGTGTGTACATTTACATGTTGGGTGGCCAGGTGTATTATCAATAATAATATTTTGAAAGGATTTTTTTTTCTTTTTTTTTTTTTTTTTTTTTTTTGCTTTTTGGTATGTGGGTAGCTCCCTGGGTGGGAATCGAACCCAGGCCGCAGCACTGACAGCGCCAGCGCCGAAGCCTTAAGCCACTACACCATCAGGGAGCTCCCAGGATTTTTTTTCTGAGTAGCAAGTTTCAACGGTGGGCTTCAATACTCAGTAAACCATGTTGTAAACAGATGTGCCATCATCCAGACTTTGTTGTTTTATTTATAGAACACAGGCAGAGTAGATTTAACCTAATTCTTCAGGCCTCTATGATTTTCAGAATGGAAATTGAACATTGGCTTTAACTTAAAGTCACCACAACTGTGTTAGCTCCTAAGAAGAGAGTCAGCCTGTCCTTTGAAGCTTTGAAGCCAGACACTGACTTCTTTCTCCCCTGTAACTGTAAAAGTTCTGATGGCATCCTCTTTTAATATAAGGCTGTTTCATCTACACTGGAAATCTGATGTTTGGTATAGCCACCTTCATTAATTATCTTACCTATAACTGGATAACTTGCTGTAGCTTCCACATCAGCACCTGTTGCTTCACATTGCACTTTACATTAGAGAAATGGCTTCTTTCCATAAACCTCATGAACCAACCTCTGCTCACTTCAAACTTTTCGTCTGTAGCCTCCTCATCCCCTCAGCCTTCATAAAATTGAAGAGAGTTAAGGTCTTACTCTGGATTAGGCTTTGGCTTATGGAAATACTGTACTGGCTTAATCTTCTACCCAGATCACTAAAACTTTCTTCACGTCAGCAATAGGCTCTTTTACTTTCTTATCTTTTGCAAGTTCACTGGAGTAGCACTTTTAACTTCCTTCAAGAACTTCTCCTTTGCAGTCACAACTTGAGTAACCATTTGGGGTAAGCGGCCTGACTTTTGCTCTATCTGGCCTTTCACGTGCCTGCAACTCATTGTTTCACTTGAACAGTTAAAAGCCATTGTAGGGTAATTAATTGGCCTAATTTCAATATTGTTATGTCTTAGGGATAGGGACTTTTGAGGAGAGGGAGAAAGACAGGGAACAGCCAGTAGATGGAACAGTCAAAACACACACATATATTAAGTTTGCCATCTTATATGAGCATGGCTTGTGGCAACTTTGCAAAAATTCAATAGTAACATTAAAAAATCACTGATCACAGATCACCACAACAAATATAATAATAATTAAAAAGTTTGAAATATTATGAAAATTACCCAAATGTGACACAGAAACATGCAACTGCTTTTGGAAAAATGTTGCTGATAGTCTTATTTAACTTGGGGTTGTGCCAAATTTTCAATTTCTAAAAAATACAGTATCTGTTAAGTGCAATACAATGAAGCCCAATAAAATGAGATATGGCTGTATTTAAAAGTTAGGAGAAAAGAAGAACTGATAAAGAAAATAGAAAGGAAAAATTCCTTGAGCTGGAAACTGTTGTAGAATGAACTGTGTCTCTCACAAAATCTATATGTTGAAGCACTGACCCCCAATATGGCTGTATTTAGAGCTTTTAAAGAAACAATTAAAGTTAAATGAGGTCTTAAAAGTGGGGCCTAAATCAAATAGGGACTGATGTCCTTATAGTAAGAGGAAGAGACTCTAGTGTCCTACAGGCGTAAAGAAAAGGCCATCTGAAGACACGCTGAGATGATAGCTATCTGAAAGTCAGAGACAGGCTTCAGGGGAAACCAAATCTGCTAAACTTTTTATCTTTTATTTCCAGCCTCCAGAACTGTGAGAAATAAATTTTATTGTTTAAACTACCCAGTCTACAATATTATATTATGGCAGCTGCAGCAGATTAAAAGAGGAACCAAGAGACAAGAATATTGTATAAAGAAGGGAGTGATGAACTATGAGAAGTACTGCTGAGAGTGAAAGTAAACTAAGAATTTAAGAGTATGTTGGATTAGGAAATAAGTTCTTATTAATTTTGGCAAGAAACACTTCAGTGAATGGTAAATGCAGATTGCAGTGGATTGAAGACTAAAGAGCAAAATTCTCTTTCTGGTAATACACTGACTAGGTGTTGTATGATGAATAAAGGATTTACTAATTGAATACTTATACACAATTTTTGGTCAGCATGTTTTTTGTTTTGGAAACATTGTCAAATTGGATACCCTCTATACTTCCTAGCCCAAATCTAAATTAGTCACTCTTCCTACATATGAAATTTCTTATAATTTTCTTATTTTAGTATTATGTTATCTATTCTTGCCACCAATTCCAGTGTGTGTGTTGGGACGGGGTGGTGGTGAGGAGGTATTCCCCACACTACCAAGCAATTTTTGGTAAGCAGCTAGGTGTCCTACAATTCAACTCATTTATGACACTGTCTTTCTGGAGATAGTATCAGACATTACTAAGAACTCAGTCCTGCAAGGCTTCCTCCTAACCTCCCTCCTATTCAGAATCTGGTTCCAAACCAGATTGGAACTTGGGTTTCTGGTATCTATAAATAACTATAAATCAATGATTCCAATGATCCTCTCCTTGGATTTAATTAATTTGCAAAAGCTAATCACAGAATTCAGAGAAACATGATACCTAATAGATTACTGATTTGTTATAAGAGGATATAACTCAGGAACAGCCCAATGTAAGATAACATAGGGCAGGGTGTGGAAAAGGGGTGTGAAGCATCCGTGCCTGCTTCTTGTATGCCACTCTTCAAATCATCACATGTTCACAAGCCCAGAAGCTCTTTCAACCCAGTTATTTGGGGTTTATATGAAGGCTTAATTACATAGGCATGATTGATTAAATTATTGGCCATTGTTGATTGAACTCAATCTCCAGCTACCCTCCCCTACCCAGAGGTGAGTGGAATTAAAAGTTTCAACCCTTTAACCACATGCGTAGTGTGGTCCAAATACACCTTATTAACATAACAGAAGACAATTTATTCAGAATATATAAATCACAATATCATAATATCATAATAACTTCTATTTGCTTGTTCAATTTTTCATCACAAAGAAGTAAATAATGTGAAAACAGGGATTGTATTTTCTTTTCCATTATCTGGAGTCAGACGTGCTATTGTGCCACAAGGACCTGGTTTTTCCATTATCTATGACTGGAACATAGTAGACATTCAGTAAGTAGTAAATAAAATTAAAATTGAATTTTATTCAACCATATGTCATTAATAGCCTTACATGTCAAAATATTTCAACCACTAAATATTATTTTATGTACAGATTTATCATGATTTATACCAATTTTCAGTTCTATAAATTACACTGCCTGAAATAGTTTTAGTTTAGCATTTAATTCTTCCATAAAAATTTGAATTTTTTTTCAAAAATAATGTATACATTTTGCAAATATTTCTCTATTCTTTAAAACAGGGATGTTCAATATTTTGGCTTCCCTGGGCCACAATGGAAGAAGCAGAATTGTCTTGGGCCACACATAAAATACACTAACATTAACAATAACTACAAAGTAAAATAAAAATAAATAAATAAATCAAAGGTCTGTGTACAATTTATGTAATGTTTTAAGAAAGTTTACAAATTTGTGTTGGGTTGCATTCTAAGTTGTCTGGGCCACATGCAGCCTGTCGCCCATGTTGCCCATGGATTGGACAAGCTTATAAGAATTTCTTTAGGGTAACTATTTTATTTTATTTTATAGTTAATGCAGAATTTTTATTTTTAATATTTAGTTAAATGTAATTATTTTATATTTTTAAATTTTAAGGTTTTTTTTTTACATGTGAACTTTTTTGAGTCATAATTTTCATACAAAATGTAGCTTAATGTGTACACTTTGATTAGCTTCCACTAATGTATATTCCCATGTATCCACCAAAATGCACAAGATATAAAACATTTCTATCATATTACTCGAAAAAGTTCCCTCATATCCCTTGGTAGTCAGTCTCCTCCACCCCTGGTTAAGGCAACCACTGATCTACTTTTTAACTTTAAATGAGAATCTCATATAAATTGAGCTATATGACACATACTCAGCAGTGCATGGATTCATAATTATTTATCCATATAATTGTATGTGTTAATAGTTGATATTTTTTTTGCTAAGTAGTTTTTTTCAAATGAATATACCATAATTTATTTATTCATTTATTAGATGAGGGATATTTTGAATATTGACAAATATTTGAGTTTTCTATTGCTATTGTAGTAAATTAGTACACACTTGGTGGCTTAAAACAGCACAATCTTATTATCTTAGAGTTCTGGAGATAAGACATCCAAAACAGGTCTCATATGGTTAAAATAAAGGTGTGGTAGGACTTCATTCCTTCTGGAAGATTGAAGGCAGCCATTTTGTAGCCTTTTTTAGCTTCTGGAGTCAGCCTACGTTCCTAGGTTCCTTACCTCTTCATCTTGAAAATCAGTAAATTTTCCTCACATCTTTTCATCTCTGACTTGCCTACCTCCCTTTTTCATTAATAAGGACACTTATAATTATTTTGGGCCTATCCAAATCATCTAGGATAATCTCCTCATTCAAGATCCTTAACTTAATTGTATCTTTAAACTCCTTTTTGCATGTAATGTAACATATTTATAAGTTTTGGAGATTAGTACATGGAACTCTTTGCTCAGTCATTATTTTGTCTACTATGCAAGGTAAAAGACAACATGAATGAAGCTTTTATGAACATTCATGGAGAAATCTTTTTTTGTGGATATATGTGTTTATTTTGTTTAGTGGTGCGATTACTAATCTATATAATAAACGTGGTTTAGTTTTGTGAGAAACTACCAGTTTTTCAAAATGGTTGTACCATATTACATTCTCACTGATGCGATATAAGATTTTACTTACTTCATATATTTGTCAACATTTAGTATTGTCAAACTTTAAAATTTTAGCCATCTAGTAGATATACAGTGATGTCTCAATCTAGTGGTGGTTTTAATTTGCATTTCCCTAACTACTATGGCAAGCATCTTTTCACATGATATTTTTTCAAACATATATCTTTTTTTGTGAAGTATGTGTTCAAATTTTTGCCCAATTTAATTGCTTTTCTTGTCCTAATGAAAATGTAAAAATGTTTATTGTGTGTACATATATGTACAAAAAGATTTTTATAAAATGTATGTTTTTTTATATTTTCTTTTACATCTTTACTTTTCCTTTTTCATGTCTTAAATGTCTTTCAATGAACAGAATTTTAGGCAATCAGTGTAATTAGAATTTTCTATTTTTCCTTTAGTTGAGTATTTTCTCTATACCAGTATCATAAAGATCCCTTTTCATGCCCCAACCCAAACTCTTTTATACATTTAGCTTTTACAGTTAGGTCTATAATCCATTCTGAGTTAATTTTTGTATATAGTTTGAGGTAAGGGTCAAAGTTAATTTTTTTCTATTAGGGGGATATATTATTTTCCCTCTTGATATGCACTACCACCTGCATCAAAAATCAATCAAAAAATTGTACTTAGCATTTTAAACATATTTTAAATCTCTTAGTATGTATTTATTTTTCCTTTCTTCATACTTCTCTTTTGAGAGACTTCCTGATATGTAACTACTTTATGAGTATTTTTAAATCATTTGGGTTTTAAATATTCTTTTTTTTATATTGTTAGACTTATTGGGGTGACAATGATTAGCAAGAATTACATAGGTTCTAGATATACAATTCTATAGTGCATTGTCCACTTGTTGTATGATAAGTTCACCACCCAGTGTGAGTTCTCTTTTCATCACCATATATTTAGCTCCCCCTCCTTCTTCTCTTACCCCATCCCTCTTCTCCCATTCCCTCCTGACTTGTCCCCAAATAAACATTAAACTATTGATTGTGTCAATGGGTGTTTTGTTTGTTTGTTTGTTTTTTATTTGTTGCTTTCAGTTTTATATTCCACATATGAGTGAGATCATACAGTTTTTGTTTTTTTCTGTCTGGCTTATTTCACATAGCATGATGATCTCTAGGTCCATCCATTTTGTTGCAAATGACAGTATTTCATCTTTTCTTATAGCTGAGTAATATTCCATTGTGTATATCTACCATAGCTACTTTATTCAGTCATCTATGGCAGGGCACTTCAGTTGTTTTTATGCTTGGGCCCCTGTGAACAGCACTGCATGAACATTGGGGTATATATGTCTTTGCGGACTAAGGTTTTCAGGATTTTGGGGTAGATCCCCAGAAAGGGGATTGCTGAGTCATATGGTAACTCCATTCCCATTTTTCTGAGGATCTTTCACACCATCTTCCATAGTGGTTGTACCAGTTTGCACTCCCACCAGCAGTGTGCGAGGGTTTCTTTTTCTCCACATTCTCTCCAGCACTTGTTATTCCTTGTCTTGTTGATAATAACCATTCTAAAAGGTGTGAGGTGATATCTCATTGCAGTTTTGATTTGCATTTCACTGATAGCTAATGAGGATGAGCGTTTTTTTTTTTCACATGTCTGCTGGCCATTTGTATTTCTTTATGAGAAAAGTGTCTGTTTAGTTTTTCTGCCCATTTTTTAATTGGGTTGTTTGTTTTTTTGTTGTTAAGTCTTATTAGTTCTTTATATATTTTAGATATTAGACCCTTATCCATGCGTCATTTGCAAATATTTTCTCCCATTTAGTTAGCTGTCTCCTTGCTTTGTTGATGATTTTTTTGCTGTGCAGAGCTTTTTAGTTTGATATAGTCCCATTCATTTATTTTTGCTTTTACTTTACTTGCCTTTGAGGTCGGGGTCATGAAGTCTTCTGTGAGCCCTAGGTCTATAAATTTAGTACCAATGTTTTTTTCTATACAGTTTATTGTTTCTGGTCTTATATGAAAGTCTTTAATCCATTTTGAGTTAATTTTAGTATATGGTGAGAGTTCACAGCTCAGATTCATTCTTTTGTGTATGCTTTCCCAGCTTTCCCAGCACCACCAACTGAAGAGGGTGTCTTTTCCCCATTGCATACTTTCTACTTCTTTATCAAAAATTATTTGTCCATAAATTTGTGGATTTATTTTAGGGTTTTCAGTTCTGTAACATTGGTCTATGTTTCTGTTTTTCTGACAATATCAAGCTGTTTTGATTATTGATGCTTTACAATATAACTTGAAGTCGGAGAGTGTAATATCACCAGCCTTATTCTTTTTATGTAGTATTGCTTTGGCAATTTGAAGCCTTTTATGGTTCTATATAAATCTGATAATTCTTTTATCTATTTTGGAAAAGTATGATTATGGGATTTTGATAGGTATTGCATTAAATATGTAGATTGCTTTGGGCAAAATGGTCATTGTAACAATGTTAAGCCTTCCTACCCATGAACAAAGAATATTTTTCCATATTTCTTGTGTCTGTTTCAATTTCTTTCAAAAGTATCTTCTAGTTTTCAGTGTATAAGTCTGTCACGTTCTTTGTTAAGTTAATTCCTAGATACTTCATTCTTTTTGTTGTGATAGCAAGAGGAATTGACTACCTCATTTCTTTTTCTGAAGATTCGTTGTTTGTATATAGGAATGCTGTTGATTTTTGTATATTGATTTTGTATCCTGCAACTTTACTGTATTTATTGTTTCTCATAGTTTCCTGGTGAAATCGTTGGAATTTTTTATATAAAGGATTATGTCATCTGCAAACAGTGACAATTTGACCCCTTCTTTCAAAATTTAGATACATTTATTCCTTGCTCTTACCTGATTGCTGTGGCTCGAATTTCCAGGACTATATTGAATAGCAGTGGTGACAGGGGGTCATCCCTATCTTATTCCTGATTTTAGGGGAATAGGCTTCAGCTTTTCCCCATTCAGTATGATGTTAGCTGAGGGTTTGTCATATACAGCCTTTATTATATTGAGATACTTTCCTTCTGTACTTATTTTATTCAGTGTTTTGATTGTAAATGAATGTTGTATTTTGTTGAAAGCTTTTTCAGCCTCAATTGATATGACCATATGGTCTTTATCTTTTATTTTGTTTATGTGGTGTATCATATTGATTTATTTTCATATCTTTAACCATCCTTGTGTTCCTGGGATGACTCTCACTTGATCATGATGTAGAATCTTTTTAATGCATTGTCATATTCTATTTGCTGATATTTTTTTAGAATTTTTGCATCAGTGTTCATCATAGATATTGGTCTAAAGTTGTGTGTGTGTGTGTGTGTGTGTGTGTGTGTGTGTGTGTGTTGTCTTTACCAGGCTTTGGTATTAAGGTAGTGTTGGCCTCATAGAATGAATTAGGAAGTATTGCTTCCTCTTCAATTTTTAATAAGAGTCTGAGGAGAGGTGTTAATTCTTCTTTGAATGTTTGGTAAAACTCATTGGTGAGACCATCTGGTCCAGAGCTTTTGCCTCTAGGGAGATTATGGATAGTCATTTCAATCTCTTTGTTATTTATTGATATATTTAGATTATTCAGTTCTTCTTGGTTCAGTCTCGGTAGGCTATAAGTTTCTAGAAACTTATCCACTTCTTCTAGGTTGTTAAAATTAGTGGCATGGAGTCCTTCATAATATTTTCTCATAATTCTTTGTATTTCTGTGGTATTAGTGGTAATTTCTCCCCTTTCATTTCTGATTTTGGGTATTTGTATCCTTTCCTTTCATCCTTTGATAGGTCTAGCCAAGGGTTTGTCAATTTTGTTGACTTTCTCAAAGAACCAGCTCTTTGTAATATTAATTTTTTCTATTGTCCTTCTGTTCTCTAATTGGTTTAGTGCTGCTTTAATTTTTATTATTTCTTTTCTTCTGCTGACTTTGAGTTTTGTCTGCTCTTCTTTTTCTAGTTCTTTAAGATGGGATGCTAAGGTGTTTACTTGTGATTTTTCTTGTTTCTTAAGATAGGCCTGTAATGATATAAGTTTCCCCCTTATTACTGCTTTTGCTGTGTCCCAATAACTTTGATATGTTGTATTTTCATTGTCATTAGTTTCTATTTATTTTTTAATCTCTTCTTTTACTTGTGTTTTTATCTACTTATTTCTTAATAAGATGTTGTTTAATCTCCACGGATATGTGGTTTTTTCTGCTTTCGTTTTACAGTTGATCTCCAATTACAAAGCTTTGTGGTCTGAGAATACACTTGCTATGATTTCAACATTCTTCAATTTGCTGAGGCTACTTTTGTGTCCCAGCATGTGGTCTATGCTTGAGAATGTTCCATGTGCACTAGAAAAGAAGGTATCATCTCTTTTTGCTGGATGAAGTGTCCTGTAACTGTCAATTATGTACAATTGCTGTAATGTATCATTTAGAACTGATATTTCCTTATTTATTTTCTGTTTGGATGATTTGTCTACGGCTGTTAAGTGAGTGTTTAAGTCTCTCACAGTGATTGTGCTTTTGTCAGTTTCTCCTTTCAGATCTGTTAGTAGTTGCTTTGTATATTTTGTTGCTTCCTGTTTGGGAGCACATATATTAATTAGTGTCCAATCTTCTTTTTGTTGTATTGTGCCTTTTATTATTATGTAATGTCCATCTTTGTCTCTTGTTATCTTTTTGAAGCTGAAGTTTATTTTATCAGATATCAGTATGTCAACTCCTGCTTTTCTCTGGTTACCATTTGCTTGGAGTATTGTTTCCCATCTTTTTACTCTGAATCTGTGTTTGTCCTTATGACTGAGGTGTGTCTCTTGGAGACAGCATATGGATGCATTCTGTTTTTTAATCCAGTCTGCTACTCTGTGTCTTTTTATTGGTGCATTCAGTCCATTAACATTTAGAGTGATGATCGATATGTGAGGATTTCCTGTGGCCATTACTTTTTTGTTGTTGTTTTGTTTTACTATTGTTTCTTGTTGCCCCAATTCTATTCCATTTTTCCTGATGTTTTGTTTCAGGTTGAAGAGCCTCCTTCAGTATTTCTTGAAATGCCAGCCTCCAACTAGCAAATTCCTTCATCTTCTCTAGGTCTGAGATGGTCTTTATTCCTCCTTCATATCTGGAGGATAATTTTGTTGGATAATTTATTTTTGGCTAGAAGCTTGTCTCTTTTAAAGTTTTGAATATTTGATTCCACTCTCTCCTGGCTTGTAGAGTTTCTGCTAAGATGTCTGATGCCAGCCTGATGGGTTTTCCTCTAAAGGTTATTGTTCTTTTTTCCTTGGCTGCCTTGAGAATAGTCTCTTTGTCTTTAGTTTTTGGTATCTTTAGTACCATGTTTCTTGGAGAAGATCTGCTAGGGTTCAGGTATCTAGGGAACCTATTGTCTTCTTGAATTTGGGGTTCCAGATGTTTCAATAGGTTTGGAAATTTCTTATCTACTATTTGGTTGAGTATATTCTCTGTACAGTGCTCTGCTCCTTCTTCTAATCCTATTATCCTGATACTGTTTTGTCTCATGGAGTCAGATAGTTCTTGCAGAGTTCTTTCAATTCTTTTCATTCTATATTCCCTCTCTTCCACTTTTTGAGATGTTTCCATGTTCTGATCTTCAATATCACTAATTCTTTCCTCCATCTGCTTGGCCCTGTTTCCTATGGCAATTATTTCATTTCTCACTTCTTTTTTTGTATTATTTATCTCTCAAATTTTCATCTTGTTCTTCCTTACCTTTTGAATTTCATTGCTAATTCTTCTTTTTGTTCACAGGTTTCCTTTCTTTAGTCATTCATCTCAGCTATGGTGTTCTGCCAGTGTGTTTTTATTTCTCTCAGAGCCTTTAGAAAGGCTACTTTATAATCTGTCACTTAGTTCAGAAATTTCTAGGTCTATGAGATGTTTTCCTGAAGATTTTTAAATCTTCTTTCGGAGCAGCATTTGATCCTAAGGTACTCATATTTTCCACTGTGTACTTCTTCTTCGGCATGATGGCTTTATATTCAGCAGAGCCCAGGAGCTCTTTCTTTCTCTGGTTAGTATTTTTGTGGTGTCTTGCTGTAGGGCAGACTCTAGGTCACACTGGAGGGGCAAGTTTTGGGAGAGAGGGGAGGTGTTTAAGCCTTATCTCTGGTCTCCAGCTGCATTTGGAGGTGGGGCATTTCTATCTGCATTTCTATCCGTGCTCCCTTTGCTTCCTGAAGTTCATTGGGGAGGGTGTAGGAGAGGGAGAGGCATTAGACTAAATGTAAAAATTTCTTTAAAATCTATAAAAGTGCATAAAGGAGGATTTGAATAACTGGAAAGGTATCTTACGCTTTGGGATAGGAAGATACATTCTCATGGTTTTATCACTTCTCACTAAGCTAATGCATATATTCAACACAATCCTAATTAATGTATCAAGAGGATATTATTGTTGTTTGTATGTTTCTTTTTTTGTAGTTTTTAGTTTGTGTCTTGATTTTGTTTGCCTGTATAAAATTGAAGAAAATTATATTAAATCTATCTTGTACAATAAATATGTAAAGATAGCTAGGAAAAATTTTAAGAAAGAAGAATATGAGAAAAAGCTAATAATAGAGATGACTGTTGATACAAGTTTAAAATATACTATGAATATAAAATAATTTTTGAAACTTTAGCACTAGAGATGAATAAATGTTCTAATGACACTAGAGGTAAGTTAGGTCAAACAATGAAAAGGAGAAGAAAAATAAAGAGATTCAAACATGATTGGTTTGACTTTATGATAAAGGTGTCATTTCAGATTAGTGAGGAAGACAGAATAATTCCATAAATCATCTTAGATAAAAGTAAAGATGAGTCCTCACATCAATCTAAAATAAAATAATCACTGTAAATTGATTTAGAATATTGAATTGAGATAGGCCTTTTTAAATTGGACATAATATGTGGAGGCCTTTAAGAAAAAAGGACAGGTAACATTTTTTTAAATTACCATAAATGAAGTCAAAAGGCCAATAGTACACTGAAAAACAATTTTTTGACATAAACAATTGTTACTGTTTTAACAAACAGTAAATTTTCCAGATTTTCAAAATTCACATATAAAAATTTGAAGAATCAGCAAAAGCTACCAACAGACAGCATACAGAAAGGAAATACAAATGTGTAATATCATTTGAAGAAATATTGAGCCTCATGCATAACTCTATCAAATAATTTATTTAGTAAAAGTTACTGAGCACCTACCTCTTCTATATGTTTGGAAAACAGTAATTGACACAAATAAACCCAAAGCTCAGCCTTAATCGAGCTTATATTTCAATGAGCGAACTATAAACAGTAAACTAAATAAATGAGCAGAACATAGTTTACTAGATCAGTGCCATGGAGAAAATAAAGCAGAGAAAGGAAAATGCAAATTCAAAGAGAAGACTGGAAAACTGTGATTTTAACATGGCAACCAGAGATGGCCTCCAATAAAGGTAACAGTGGTGTACAAAATTTCACTGTTTCACACCCAAGAAAAATGTGTGTGTCTGCCTCCAAAACCATATACAAGAATGTTTATAGAATCATTAAGTGTAGTAGTAAACAACTGAAACAACTCAATCAACTGCATCAGCCCTAGAATCAATACCAATTTCAGTATATTCATATAATAGAATTATATACAACACTGAATCTGAATCTATTCCAATTACAGTAAAGCAACATGTTGGAATGTCAACAACATAGTATGAGAAAAAATTCAAATAAGAGAGCATATATTAAGAGGTTCCATTTATATTAATATTAAAGTAGACAAAACTGATAGAGGTTTAGAAGTTAGGGTAGTAATAACCTTTGGGAAGGAGAATACGCAGGAAATGTTCTATTTCTTGGCCTGCATAGAGGTCACACAATTGTATTCTCATGAGATAATTTATTGAGCCGTTCAATTGCAATTTTTGCACTTCTTTTTATGTAGGTTATATTTTAATTTCTAGGGAAAAAATTCATTTTGGATATCCCAGATTCTTTTATTATTCTTGTGGTTTAAAACCAGGATATATCTAGTCATTTTATATTTTCATCATTTTTTTCTACTCCTCAGTGTGCATTTTGATCTGTATACTTGGGCCCTTCTCAGACCAGGAAAGCTTCTTCAGTGTTTTTTTTCTCATTTTTTTAATAAGAAACATTGCATGCTTCATTGGATCTTCTGTCTTTCGTCTTCATTACCCACTGTATTTATTCTTATTGTCTTTATGTATTTGAATATTTCTACTAAACTTTGGGGGGTAATACCTGTTTGTCTTTCTAATTAGTCATTTAATTTCCTGAATTATCAATTCACTTCTGAATTTCTACTGGTGATTTTCATTCTGAATTTCTTTCCTAATATGGTAGTCATTAAGTCTGTTTGCACATATTTAATTTTTTTTCTTTCAGGTCACAAAATTTGTACTTTTCCCTTTAAAATCCATCATAGCCATGTGACTCAGTTTGACTCATGAAATATAAATGGAAGACAAATGTGGATCTTACATGCTTACATGGCCTTAAGAGTGATATGACAGGGAGTTCCCTGATAGTGTAGTGGCTAGGCTTTGGCACTGTCAATGCTGTGGCCTGGGTTCAATTCCCAGCCAGGGAACTACCCACATTAAAAAAAAAAAAGTTATATGAGATTTTTCATACTCTTCTACATAATCCCAGAGACTCTGTGATCAGCATCACTTCAGATAGTGGTTTCTTTATCATCCAGGGTCCTAGAGTGAAAACAACCTGGAACAAAGCCTCTTGTAAGTTCATATTAGATACGTGCCATAAACAAGAAATAAAATCACTTTGTTTTAAGCCACTGAGATTTTGGATGGATGTTTTGTTACCAAAGCTATACCATATAACCATTCCTAATCTCTTCTTACTATTTTAGCAAATAGTGTGTACACTTTACTTCATAATTATTCTAAAATTAGAATCCATTTATTCATAATAATTGTTTTCTATTTCCTTCTATTGTGAATATATCCATGTGCTCCATGTGATGTTTATTTAAGATGCATATATCCTTGAACAAAGAATGCCCTTGCTTCTCTTTACTGAATACCTGGTTAATATTAGAATTTTCCAACATGCTAAAAGAGCTGGTAGATCTGAATTTACATCAATAATTAAGCTATACGACAACCTGAGAGGAAAGAGGCCAAGCTGGAGTGTAGTACCCAGCAGAGGAATATTTTCTATGCTTCCTCCCTTCTGTGTTTAGTAAAGCTACTTCACCAGAGGTCACATTTCCAGTATCCAGTTCCTGTTTGGCTCGAACAGGTTCACATGTGTCTGTATTCAGTACCCTACCTGGTGCCCACTACAGCAGAGAAGCCCATAGTGCACTAGTACAAGGCTCTTTCTTCTCTACTGAGATTTGTGCATGTAAAATTGACAGGAAAACTTGATCCTTCCTTTATTGCTGTTCTGATTTCTGTAATATTTATGGTTATTAAAAAATGTATGCACATGTGAATAAATCAAATAATAAAGTTACTACCACAATTTTCCTGTCTCCCCACCCATAGCTTTTCAAAACTTCAGTCTCATTTCTCAGGAGCAGCCTGTTTTACCTTCTGTTACCTTCAAAGCACTGAATACATATTTATATCCCTGATTCTTAATTTCTACATTCCAAATAGGTGTTGATTGATTTCCTAAAATTAAAAATAAATATTTTGCTTAGCAAATCTTTGACTTCTTTCTTTTGCTATTAGATTATACTTAGTATTCTAAACATTTGTGTCCCAGTATTTGCTTCCACAATTCCTCTGCCCTTCCACTTCCCATTGTTGTATGCTATTACTTTAAGTTTATACTGCCTTTCTCGTTAATATTTACATTCATTCCACACTCATAACTAAGTCTTACACAATTCGTCCATGGGTTGACTACAGTTGAAAACCACTTACACATTATATTATTATGAATAAGTGCTAAGATTATATTCCCTTTCTTGTGTGAACAATATCATAACTCTTGAGACACTTAAAAGAGATTATTAGGGGCATCAAGATAAGATGAATTTTCTTACATTCAAACAATTGCTTAAAATTTTTGTTTATATACAATTTGATTTTTTCTATAATTTCATATTGCCTGCTTTTATCTTGAATAGCAAGTTTTATCATGACTCAAGTTTCGTCCATTGCCTTAATCATATAACACCTTTCAAGTAATCTTCTAAATATGAAGAACCTCCTTTTCAGAGCACACCAGTCTTTCACCACACTCAAGAGCAGCCACCTCTAGGACTGATAGACCATTGTCATCCTGAGATTTTTCTTCATTGTGCTCTACTTTCCTGTTGTCTTTTTATTTGTTATTTTAACCTTTTTTTTTGTCTCATGGCTTTATTTCTCAAGTTCCATTGGAGGTAGGTGTGTCTGTGTGGCTGTTTTCTGATCAGCAGCAAATAAAAGTGGTACACACCACTTCAGGAAAGGGAATTTAAAGGGACAGGATGGTAAAGGGACAAAAATGATGGAATTTAGATCTGTAACACCAAAGTGCATTCTTCAGTCTTAATTTACATGAAAAATAAATGTCATCCTTGTTTAAACTGTTATTTTGTGTTTCCATTCATAATTAAATCCAATCTTTTTTAATGCAGATACTGTCACCTCCGTCCCAACCATATGTACTAACAAGGAACATAAGTGGTTCACACACACACACACAAATTAGAACTGCTAACTTCACTTTAAAGGGGTAGGTTAATTATCGCTGGTTAAGTGAATACAAAAACCAAACATGCAGAGTATAATGATAAGATCAGGTGTGAGAGATTCTGCACTTCACTTTTGATAAAGCACTTGCCTTATAATGGGATGTGTCATGTGTCAGCCTTCAATCCAGCATTCAGTTGACCCCATCTGCCTATATTTAAGAGATTTTCTTTGAAGTGTGTACCATAAGGAAGGCACTCTTCTTTAGTTTCAGTGCACATGCCAACTTTTCTTTCCTTCAGAACCATTTGTCATTATATTTTGAATTTCAGCCTATACCCTAACCATTACCGGGAAGTCTACAAAACATTTTCTCATAAACTTCTGAAGCAATACAATTATTAAAACCAATTGTACTGTTTAAAATAAAAGACTTTAGAAGCCTCTCAGCTATTTTGTATTTATACAGAGGGTGCCAAAAAAATGTATATACATTTTAATAGGGGAAAAATGTATTAAAATTGTAATACTCAATATATACCTGTAACAAAAGATGAATACAAGTCACATTTGACTTCAACAATTACAAGAGGTGCTCAGAGTGGTTACATCAGTGTCTAGACACTTCTGATTATGGTGAACTACTACTTGAGTAACGCTGACCAAAGTGTCTCCTTGTACCACTGCACGTGCTGGTTCAATTTCTTCCCAAAGGGCCATCAGTGTAGCCGGTTTTCCACAGTACACCACATCCTTGAAGGTCTTCCATAGGTGGAAGTAGGGAGTGTTATGTCAGGAGAATATGAGGGCAACTCAAACAATGTTCTCGAATTTCAAATAGCGTTTCAAAATAGCCTTGCTCTCCTCAAACAACAACCATGTTCTGCCATTTTCTTTGATTGTCCTGCTTGTTGCATGGTGACACTAGCATTTATTTGACTAATGCCATCTTTTGAAAGAACGTCACAGTACACATTACTACCATAATTCAATTCAACTTCAAAAAGTAATACATAGATAGATAACATTGCTCAAAATGTGTATACATTTTTTTGGCACCTCAGTGTGTGTGTTTGTGTGTGTGTGTGGGGGAGGGCTGTTAGGAAAGTATCCAGCCATGTAATATGAAAATTTACACACACACACAAACACACACACATACATATATACATATATACACATATATATACACATATACACACATATATACATATATGCATATATACATATACACATATATATACATATATACATATATATACATATATGCATATATACATATATACATATATATACATACATATATATACACACACACATATATATATATATATATATAAAATATTTGAAGGAACTTCTTTCCTTTTTACTTCCTTTAGAGTACAGGAATTAGTTATCTTGAAAGTATTTGAATTTTAGGAAAAAAGCTACATTTAATTAAAAAATATATTAATAACCCTATTTAGAAAACTAGAGTAAAAACCTGTCACTAAGTTTCAGATTTATTTTTTCCAAATAAATGTGTTTGTCTTATATGATAAATCCTGAAACTAAATATATATATATAAACATATATATATATGTTTATATATATATATATGTATGTGTATACACATATATATGTATGTGTGTGTATATACATATATATACACCTATATATGTATATATACACATATAAACTTACAAAGACAAACCTGAAAGTCGACCAAGACTGACGATTAAGAAAACAGTAAATTGCAAGTTCTCTGGCTCGCCATTTGTGTGTCACATAGGAGAACTGAGATGCTTCATGTTCCTGTCATTTTCTGTCGTAGCCAGAACCGCAATCCTCCAACCACCTATCTTGACCATGAGCATAACTCCAACACTATGCTGAACTTCTTCAAACTTCCAATCCTAGCATTCTCCTTGCTCTGAAAATTGTTCCTTTGGGGTTCCTATTTTTTAAAACAGATAAATTCTTCCATATTCTCAGTTTTCCCAGGCCTTTGGCTTCATTTACTTATCTCAACCTTACTTCACTCCTCCCATGACTCCACCACCTCTCCCTCACTACACTCACTTCTCCTCCCCTACTCTACATTTGTTCTTTGAGCTCCTGGACTCATGCTTCGTTCCTTGATTCCCTCTGATGTATCCAGTTACTCTATTCTCTTCTTTGTCCTTTCAGCTTAAAACACATAGCCCATCAATCTAATCAATATAAAACTAAGATTAATATTTTTGATGAAGGTTATCTCTAATTTTTCATTAGAACAAACTTAGAACACACCATCTTTCAGTAAATCTGCTGCTGAAAACTGAAAGGGAAAGTACCATCTGTGCAAACTGATGCCACTAAAACATTGAGACTTCCAAACCTAAACCTTGCTCAGCTAGTTATGTCTCCATCCCCACAGCGTATCTGTCACATCATCATGATTCAATTCCTGCATCCCATCACCCCCCTTCACCCACTTCAGGAGAAAATACAGGCTATAATACGGGAGCTAGATCTATGTTCTTTTCTTGAACATACAAACCCATCGTATCTGCAAACATCTCTCCCTCCTCCTCTTCCATCATGGAAGTGGTGCCTGCATGACCCCATAAAGTGACATCCTGGCTCATTGTTGTTTCCTCCTGGGTCTTCAAGCACTTGGATCTATAAGTTATTTTCTCCTCTGGTATTTCCCATATCCCTGTGATATTTCTTGGTTATGTTTAAATGTATTCGTCTATCCTATGTTAGAACAAATAAATAAGCTTCTTCTGACCTGTCTGCTTCTGCTGCCCTTTCTAGTTTTTCACTTATACCCTCATTTCTTTGAAGTGCTGAGTATATTCACTGTCTCCACTTTTTTAACTCCCACTCATTTTCAATTCACTGATGTAGTTTTCATTTATCCTTCCATGAAAACTGTTCTCACCAAAGTCATCAGGGATCTTTGCTTTGAAATTCAGTTATTTAATTCCTTATCTTTCCTGACTTCTGCAGCATAGAAATTATCAATCATTTATTCCTTCTTGAGACCACTCATTGGACCAGTTGGTGCAATAATTTTATTTTTCCCAATAATTCTTGTGCTACTTTCCTTAGTTTTCTATCCGGCTACCTCTCTCTGCTATTTGTCCATTTAATTTTGTAGCTTGAGTTTCTTTCTTTATCTTTTTTCTCTAAACTGTTGATTCCTAATCACTTTGAGAATCTGCTAAAAGCCAAGGATATGCCAGGAAAACAAACAAATGCAGTGATTTTTGCATACAATGTCAGGGCTTTTTGCCAACTTTCTAATGCTCATCTTACTCTACTTGGTCTCCCAAATATTCATGTTCACCCTCGTTTTTTCAAGAACTACTCGTATGCTGTTTACGCTATATCATCAATTCCCAAGTAGGGGTAAATGTGCCCTGGGGATACATGCTGGACTGTTCAGGGGTACATGAAAAATAATCAGTAATGGCGATAAAACAAGTAAAGTTAAAAATGCAAAATGTTAGTTTTGGAACAATAAATACTAAGTTTGAATGACCATTAAAGGAGACACTTTAAAATTATATCATATTAGCAAATGATGATTAGTGAGGGCATGGCTAGGAATCTTTCCTCCAAACTGCTTTTCTACCAATCATTATACACAGTTTTAGAGCAACCCACTTGTGACATTTCTGGAAACTTCCCCAAACATATAATTACATTTATAGCCAAACTGATCAGTTTAGTTATTAACTGAGTAAAAGTAAGTGCATTGTTTTTAATCATGGTTCTTTTCAAGTAGTTTTTTAATTTAATTTTTAAATACTTGATCATCACTATCAATATTTAACTGATATGAATATTGTAAAATTAAATCTGCAGTTTGTACTTTTAGTGTAGTTATTTTTCTTTCCTTACTTATTACCTCAGTTCCACGGCTTCATGTTAAGATAAGCACTGAACAAAAGTGTCAGTATTTAAAAAGAGCTGCTTTAAACACAAGGGGTACCATTTATAGAAATGGGTTTAAAAGGGGTACACAAGTGGAAAAATGTTGGGAACCATGGTACCAATATCTGCAGCCGTGATCTCCACCTTCCTGCTAAACCTTATCTGGATATCCGTCCACATACCTCATACTTACTGTATCCAAGAGGAAACCCATCAGCTTCTTCTTTCCGACAAACTTGATTCCATTCTTACCACTAGAGCTAAAGGTCTATGAACAAAAGAACCTTGCCGTATTCTTATTGCTCTGTCCCTGGCACCCTTGATAGTGCTTGGCATGTTGTAGACACTCAGTGAGTTTTGGCTGATTGAAGGAATCAATGTGTCTTAGTTCAGGGAATAACTACACTTCCCAACACTCAGCACACTACAAACCTAAGTCTATTTACTTCTCCACAATGCTACATCATCTTGACTTCAACTTCTTAATTTTTTTCTACAATATACAATGGCCTCCGAACTTGCTCTGGCCTCACTTGCTCTTATCCAGTCTCCTTAATATTGTCAGAAATATCTTTTTAGAGTGCAGATGTGATTCTCTCCCTCCATTCTTATTTATTTCCAATGATTCCACATGGTATTCCAGTTCAAGTCCAAACTTCAAGAAAAGGCCTTTAACGATCTTGCTCTGGATTTCCTTTCCATCCATCCTTAATTGCTTTCTTCTGATACAGATTCCTTGCCACATGAGCAACCATGAGCAAAGTTTCTTGTTTCCCTGAAACTTTACCTCAGGCCATTGTGCCTGGCTTTCTGCTTGAAATATTAACACACTTCTGTCTTGTCCAAGCCTTAGTTTGGGATTCATTCCTTCTCCCTTCTCCCCTTCTAATCTGGAATAAAAGCCCTTCCTAAATGCTTCCATAGCTCCTTGTTCTCGCCCTTTTTCCTAACACCTGTTACCTGATTTAATTTTTTATAACGGTCACTCCTCCTCCCCCCTACTAAAAGGGAAGGTCCTTAGTGGCACAAACTGCACTTATTTATGTTTGTTATTTTCATGTTTAGTACAGTGCTCAGTAAATATACATGGAGAAAATTGATTCCATCTCTTTCAGCTTTTGTTTTCTATATGGTCCAATTCCCCCAGATGAAACATTCGATGTTTTGGATGAGTTTCTTACACTTCACAGTTGCTTTCCAAATAAGCCTGGGTCATGAAAGATTTACTGAATGCAGGAAATGAATAGAATAAATGTATACATAGATTACATGCCGTGGTAATTAAATCATTAGTGCTGAACACAAGTATTGAGACTAGAGCCTGTTCACATATGTTTTTATTTGTGAGAAGCAATAAGTAAAGATGAAACCTAGTAATTACAGACTGTGAACAAAAAGGCGTTTTCTGGGTGGTCTTCTATAAATCTTGAAGAAGGAAAAGCAGAAAGCCAACTTTTGTCAGTATTTCTCCTAACTTTTTATTAAATATAATACTGACCTCATAAGTCTGTGCTACTTTTCAAAATTGAACTGGATATATTTTTGTATGTGTAATACTATTGTTTCAGTCATCAGCAATTTTGTTCACGTCATTTTACTCTCTCTTCTATGTTCTCATTTAGCTCCTTTTCTATCTTCCTATCACCCTCACATGACCCAGACATCCTCAGTTGGACCTCTCTAGCCTCTCTTTCTCACTCACCTCATACAAGCCATTGACCTCCTGCCAGCTCCCTTTGCCCCTCCTCCACCATATAATACCAGATTAATGTGGTGAAACATTTTTGTGAAAGTGTAATACATATTTGTTTTTGCTTCTTTTTAATTTTGTAAATTCTGAATGTTTGTTACAAAATGAGTATTGCTATTGATAAAAAAATCTCCAAATATATTGTGTTGTCAAATTTCTCTGATATTGAAATCAACAGCCTTACCTAAAGGATAAGCGTTTCTCTATCTATAGAGCTATATTCTATGGTGGGGTTGAGTAGTGGCTCATTCTTTCATATAGCCAAAAAGGAGCAGCCACTACATTCATATTTACCAAGCAGATATATGGTTAATAATGTAGTTAGTTGTTTGGATACTTGATTTTGAGATACATGTGCATGCTTTAATAGCGATGAAAATATTCTTGCCTCCATTCAGAATACTTCTAAGTAATTAATGAATTAATATTCTAATTTTTAAAATAAAGGAAATTGGTTTAATATAGTCAATTTCTTGTGGGTGAAAGGAAAAATTATTACGTGAACTATGTAAATAGGCAGTAAAGGAGCTTCTCCATATGGGGCACAGAAAAGCACTAGTAAGGTAGTCTAAGACTGGATATACATAAGAACAGTATTTTCAAGTAGGTTGACCAGACGTACTATTTTAAATGGGACAGAAAACAATAGTACTGTCTCATTTCAAACGGTACATATGCTCAGCCTACTGACACCTTGAATTTAGTCCAGTGAGACTAGGTTTACCACATAGGGCATTATTTTCTGTCCCATTTAAAATGGTATATATGGTCAGCCTATGTTTAACATGACTGGGTGACTTTAAGGTACAATAAGCTAAATGTAATGTAAGTTTAACTATCCTAAACTTATTCCCACTAAGGAGATAAGCAAATTTTCCCCTTTAAATCTCTAAAATATGGTTTTCTTTTCATAGCTGGAAAGACTATAAAACTCTGTTTGATCACATATTACCATTTGGCTCTAAGGGTCACCAAAGCCCACAGTGTGAAGGCAGTACAGTATAAACTTCATTCACTCATTGCACAGGCAAAGTTTGTTCCAGGCCTGCTCAGTGATTTAACATTTTCTAGCTCAATACAATATAAATCACATATGACATCTCTTCTAAGACTGCAGCATCAGGGTGTGAGTCTGGGCCCCTGCGGAGAGTGGTAAGGGGAGCAGAAAGTTCTGAGCTGTGGACCGGAACAGCTGCTCAGTGGTGGCAACAGCAGCTGTTACAAAGAAATGCCTTTCCCCACAATGTGCTTCCCTGGCTCTCCTGTCCCCTTTCTTGTCGATAGCCAGTCAACATTTATTGATTGTGCAGAGGCTAAGGGCTAATTCTTCTGTGTAAGCTTATCCATCTGCCCCTTTTCTTTTGGCTTACATTGTCTCTCCAGGGTTTTCTTTTGTTTTTGTAAACATCTTTCTATCTGCCTGCTTCTTCTCACCATATGGCAATTCTGATATATATCTTTTTTGTTGGAGGGAGATTGTGAGACAACAGGAGAGAAGAGAGTCTCTAATGGAAAAAAAAAAGATTTAGGACACTTATCATAGGAATGTATCGTTTAATAAATGCTTTCTTCAGCATGATTCTAATTACATTGCTATTAAACTTTTTGTTCAGAAACAAAGAAGACTGATTTTCATAGATACAAATATTGTCTGCAGCCAGCGTCTCCAATGTTCTCTTGTCAGCACTGAACAATTCGATTTGGCATCTTTCCTTACTACTCCAATAACACTGTTTTTGCCAAATCACAAATGACCTACACATAACAAAGTAAAGAGTATATTTCAATTCTCATCTTACTATTAGAATTTTCAGTAGCAGTCAAGTCACTCAGAAGCATTCACTTCCTTTTTCCTGAACATCCTCGTGGCTTCCATGACTTCATACTTTCCTAAATTTCCTCCTCTCTCTCTGTAACCACACCTTCTAATTCTCTTTCCCCAGTGTACCTATAAATGTACATATTTCCCAGAGATTTTCCTTCCCTCAGCTTCTCATCTCTTCCCTAGTGACTCTTAGCTCTAATTAATCTCATCTAGTTTCATGGCTTTAAATGCCATCTATTTGTTTACAATGTCCAAAGTCATACCTCTAGCTAAGATTCCTCTTTCTAAATACCAGCCTTTATATCTCACTGATTTCTTGACAGCTCTGCTCAGATTTAACTTGAATAAAACCAAACTCAAACAACCCCAACCATTTTTGTCTTACTGAGTTTCCTCATCATGGGGGAATTATTGCCCCACAGTTGTGCACAACAGAAAAGTAGGAATCCTTTTGTCCTTTTCGATTTCTTTTGCTCCAGTACTTACATGAAATGCTTTGGTCACTTTATCATCCCATGTACAATATTAATTCATTACTGTTATTTTTTTCCTTCAGGTTTCACTGTTACCACTCTATTCTATGATACTTTCTTCTCTGGTTTAAAATATGACAATAGTATTTTAAGTTGTTGTTCATTCTTACCTACTCCATTTCATTATCTAGAAAGTGTCTACAATGAGTTGTTGCTGTTGTTGTTGTTGTTGTTGTTGTGTGTCTGTGTGTGTGTGTGTGTGTGTGTGTGTGTGTGTGTGTACATGCACTTTCTTACTTAAAACCTGACTAGCTGCTAAAATGTGAGCTCCATGAAGCTTTGGGTCCATATCTGTTTTTCTGGATTTTTTTTTTTGTTTTATGTCGTGTGTCTGTGTGTGTGTGTGTGTGTGTGTGTGTGTGTATTTCAACAAGCACACATGTTTAGTTAATAATCATGAAACGAATGCCTAACAATTTAATTAGTAACAAAAATTCTTGCAGTTCCTACCTTCAGAATTATTAAAGAAAGTTAGGTCAAGTATTGTATAAAACCTGATAATCGACACACAGTATGGATGATATAACAGTGTTAGTTCTCAGAATAAGTTAGGATATCTGATAAAAATTGTAGAGTAGTTTGAGACTAAAGGGAAATAAAAGCAGAGAGAAAAAAGTACAAAAGAAAGAAAAGAACTGTTATGTGGGCAACTCTGGGGACTAAAATGAAAATAAAGGAGATACAGCTATCCACGGAAAATCAAAACCAAGAAATCAGAACAATTAGGTGTGGACATGTTTTGATATATTGGAACATCTAACCAAGCATTTCAGCATGGACACGAAACACCACTTTTGAAATAATGCCAATAATCCTGCTCGAAATCAGAATTAGTGAGAAATACCAGCAGTGGAAAAAGTTCCTCCTCTCCAGATGGAGATCTGTTTTAAGTTCCTGAAGATGCCAAAGAAATAGAGGAAGTCAAGGTGCTTATGGTGGATGTTGTAGACTCATTAATAGATAATCCTTCAAGTCCAGCAATTTGGGGTTGAGTTCAACTCAATGGTAGACTCCCATTAGCTTAAACCAGTAATGGTCATCCATCAAGTTCTCATACCTACGCCACACGTATTGGCTTAAGGATGAGCATGTTATCATATTCAAATGCAAGTGGAAATTTTGGGGGATCCTGGAAAATATTTCCTCATTGCTAAATGAGGAACAAAGAAAGAGATAATATTTTTCTTCTAGAATTTGTAATGTGCAGATAGGAAGTTAGAAATTGACCATCACCTTAGGATAAAGCCAGCATTCTGAAGAGGGAAGAGCCAAGAAAATTAAAGGGACAGTGAGACTCATCACCAAAAGAAGCCCACCCTGAATCATACGCTCTTTAGGATCCCACTTAAGTGAGCAATAAACACCTTTGTAAATTTAACCAGTTTAAGTTTGAGATTCACTTATTTGCTGTAGAAAGCATCTTAACTCATAACTTATCCAAGACATACAGGTATCAAGGGGAAGAAAACACAGGGTAGGCTTTTTCTAAAATGAAATTTTGTAAGGTGGTAAGATGACTAGTTACCCACCCACACTTTAGCCTTTAAACTACAATGAAGAGAAGGCTACTGATAGTCTGCTACCCTCATTTCCCACTGGTTCAAGCTGGAGTAGAGATAGTATGGTACAGGAAATGACAGTGTTTCTTTTTTAACCAGAAATGTTGCTGAGCAAGAGAACAGTATGATTCTCTTAGTCAATGTTACAATGGAAGGATTTTTGTTTTTATTTTTTTAAGTAGAGACAAAAAAGAAATAAAAAATGTAAGTTGGGATATACAGTCATTAATTTATTTCTCAACATCATTTGCCATTGTAAAACATTGTGTCAATAATACTAATCATTATAATAATAAAACCACCACCAATAATAATGGACATCTAGGTGTTACTACATGCTGAGCACAATTATAAGCACTCATCATTATTATCTTCTTTAAACTGCATGTGAAGTAGGTACGTATCAGTTTCTCCATATTATTGACAAGGAAATCAAGGCAGGAGAAGGTAAAATGACTTGTCCAAGTGGAAGGGCCTGTTTTTGAACTGGCAACCAGGCTGTAGATACTGGAGCTTTAAACACCACCCAGAACTGAAGTTATTGTGGGGCTATAAATTGAAGGAAATGAGGAAAATAATTTTGTTTTTGTGGAGCTGACAGTTTGTTGTGTTCCTTTTAAGACCAGAAATAAGAATACTTGTTTCAACTTTTAAATACAGTGGATATCACATCTATGTCATGTCATGAATTGAACAATATTTTTGTTGGTGATTTCTCACTGTTTACATAGTCATTATACCTTTACATTTATGCTACATGAAACCACTTTTAATTTTTGAACTACATTGAAATACATACTATAATAAGCATTTTTAAAAAATGTAATACTTTCATTACTAATGTTATCCTATAAGAGGACAATATATGTTTCACTTAAGGTTTTAACTACCAAAACAAAACCAAACAAAATCTTCACATTTCATCATTCCAAAGACATATAAAGCAGTTTTTACCACATGAGAACCTAAGTTTCCTCTAAGAATCAGTAAGGAGGAGATTATTTCCTGGCACTACATAATTCATGCCAAATTATTATCCATAAAATCATTCAGGAAAACCTCATTTGTGACAGTATGAGCATCTCTGGATTGTAAAATATCAAAAATGACTCTATTTCATATACTGACAGAACTAGTCCATTATGCAGTTTAACCTGGGACATTAGATAGGTGTAAGCCTTTTGGACTTAAGTGTGGAAAGGCAGTGCATTAAAACCCTTTTAGCTTCCCTTCAGACATTTTGAATATGACATCCCTGTCATCTTTGAGAGTGTATATAACTATAATTTCCCTAGCTGCAGTAAACATTTAAATATGTTGGTTTTCTGCTCCCAGGAGTTTCCAAGCTGCTCTGCCAAATCTGTTATTGCAGAAGAATGAAGTCAAGAAGAAAGTCTTAAAAGACCTGAAATCAAATCTGAGATGGAGAAGAGAAGACAGGAGAGACAAAAGATCAGTTTATCATCATTCACAAACATGGCGTCATTCACCTACAAAGAAACAGAATGAAAATGTTCATTAAATTGGGAATATATACAAGTCATCCTGTATAGATCGCAAGAGAAAGGACTTTACATATTTATACTACTTCACAATAACCCCTCTTCTTTCCATTGGCTAATATTAGAAAGATCATATATTTTAAAGCCCTGAGAGGTTCATGGAAGTATAAGAACATTTGAAGGTAAGTTGTGATTTGTGAAGAAGACATTTGTTAACTATTAATGAATATTAGCTTATTTGAAAATTCTTGGTTGTGGCAGTAACAGCCTCTCTGTTACATAAGCAGTTAATCTTATAGGAAGCCAGATGTTATCTTTTTATCTGACACCTCATGCCTGAGCCCACTTACCCACTATCACTGAGAAAAATGTAATTCTTACACTTTACAGTAAAAGGAGCTCATGAGTCAGATTTAGAAGCTATACTTTGCAACCTGATTATAGCTACTTTTATGAAGCATCAACTTTCTTGGAAAATGGCCTACCTCCTTCACAATGTTGGAAAGGGTCCGTGAAATAAATATGTAAAAGCATACCATTTCTCTCTTCTTCCCCCAACCCCAAACTTTGGAAACAATTCTTGTCATAGTGTAGCTAACGTGTCAGCAAAGTGACACATTTTTACAGTACTTTCCATGCGATCATTGAGATTGCTGTTTTATTTACATGATTTAATTTAATCATTAAAATAACCACTAAAATAATTGTTATCTCTATGTTATATGTCATAAAAGTGGGATTCAGAAGGTTTTACTAAGTCTTTTGTTATCTATCAGTATTTGATGAGTGTTAATCATGTTCTAGGGTAAGGACTGTAGACACAAAAGTGTCTGTGCTAGGGTTTCTGCCCTAATGAAGTTCCATCCGGTGAAAGAGAAAAGCAATGCACGATGTAGTCTTAGTGGCCAAGGCCAGTAGGAGCAGAGCTCTCTGGCTCTTTGTGGTATTGCAGCCTGACTCTTATGTTCCGTAATGGGCTATCAACCTCTGTGTCACACACTCTTATAATATAACTGGGATTCTGCTGCTTTTTCCTTGGATTTACCCTATGCTGGTGATATACGTTCTCAGGATGATATACTTGCACAGACCACAGTGCCCTACCTTCCCTAAATGCATCACCTGGTTTCTTCTTTATTGTTGGTCTCACCACTGAATGCAAACAAGCACTGAGAACTTTCTTTGTGCTAGGCCTTATGCTATGCTCTGTGGATAATATATATATATATGTATATATATGTATAAAAGGTAATAAAAATATATTTTAAATTGCTGCTCTGGAGAAGGTTAGAATATAATAAGGGAAGATTGTTATTGAACAGATAAGAGAAGTACTATACAGTGGATGCTGGGATAGAGGTCTGTAAAAGATGAATAAAACATAAATAAAACCTGGTCGTATTAGTTGCTTGGTATCAGGGTAGGTTGATGTAAAAGATAAAAGGTTCAGTTTCAATAAGCTGTGAGTGACAGAGTTACCTGTGGCACAGGAAGAGTCACGCCCAGATGGATATTTAGACCTTGAATTCAGAAGAAACATCTTGCTTAGAGCTATGATTTTAGTATAAAATGTATATAGATATCACATGAAGCCATCGAAAGACAAATTTCCCAGGGAAAATGTCTAGAGAAAAAAGAGAAAGGACCCAAGGAAGGCAGAACTTGGAGGAATCGCAGGAGTCAGGAGCAGGAAGGGGTGAACACGAGCACAGATGCCATCCTTGTGGGAGGCGTCCTCAACTGATTGAGAAGGAAGATTTCATCTGTCCTCCCATCCTTACAAACAGCTTTGTAACAGAACCACATGCCAGAAAATAATGGAATAAAATCTATTGATAATACCGTTAAGAAAACTTACTGAATTGGCATTCCAATCAGAAAACTGTATAGGGGTTTATTAAAGCAAATGAGAAAGAAACAGATGAATAAAAAGGCAATGTCCTCCATGAATAAATGGATAATGAAAATGTAATACATAGTACACACACACACACACACACACAATGGAGTTTATTTAACCCTGAGAGAGGAACTTCTTTTTCTCACAACATGAATGTACTTTAAGGTCATGCTACGTAAGATAAGCCAGATAGAAAACGACAAATACTTTACAGTATCATTTGTGTGTAGAATCTAAAATAAGTAATTACATAGGTAGATAGATAAATAGATAGATAGATAGATAGATAGATGCTGATTTTAGAGAACTAGAAAACAAAATGATGGTTGCCAGGGACTGTGGGGTGGAGAGTGGTGGAATGGGTGATGTATGTCAAAGGGTACAAATTTTCAGTTATAAAAATAAACTCTGAGGATCTAATGTACAATACTGTGATTATAGTTAATATCATTGTATACTTCAAAGTTGCTGAAAGTAGATTTTAAGCATTCTCACCAAAAGCACACTGTTTGAGGTGACAGATGTGTTACTTATTTTGATCTTAATAATCATTCCACAATGTATATGTATACCAAATAATCGTTTATGGGACATTAAGACGTGTGTTGAGGTCTTGAATCCACGAATTCAAGGCCTCATGACACATCTTAATGTCCTACAAGAACTTTAGTTTACATGTTTATGATATTTTATCTAAAGGTGGTACTATCTTCAAAGTTTTAGAAATATTATTATATTCACCTAGCTATTATGTAATTCTATATAAGTGTTATTATTTTAGCACTTTCCTCATACAAGTAACCTTTTTTCTTTTAAACCATCAGCATATTATAATATTAAAGTGATTACTGATCTGTTTAATTCTATTCTATATTTATCTTGAATAAATATGCCAATCTTAAAAAAAATGATGCATTGTATTTCTTATCTTTCAGTAACTAAAACAAATAATCAAATGGAGATATATATAATTTTAGAAACTTACTCCTCCAGAGAAAAATGTTCTTGTTTCAACTTTTTAACTAAGACCAAGCTTTGGAGAAAGAATTACAGAAAAGAATCTGGTAGGTGCTTTAAAGGTTGCCTTATTAGCAGTTCCTAAAATGTGATACTCAGATAATAAGGCATAGTATTGGGGAGTGGTGGGATGAAGCACAGTCTGTGGCCAAAATAAGTTTGGAAAACACTTTGTTAAATTAAATTAAAGAGAGTTCTTTAGTCTAGGATCTCTCAGAGCTTTTAATGCACTTGTTTTCATGGCAAACACTTTAGGAAAATGTTGCCTTAAATGCACTCATTAAAGAACCAGAAAAGACACGTGACAAAACATAGGAGAGAGCAACATGATTGAGACAGGAAGTGACGTGGTTAAGGACTGATAACTCAAGTCAGGAAAATGGAAAAGCTCAAATGGAATGAAAACCTAGCTCTGGTATGTAGCCAGAACAAAATTTTTCTGCATTGCAAATAGAGTCTATCCAGAATTTCTTGGAAATTGCTACTTGTTTCAGCAAAACGTCTCTTGGTTTCCACTTTCCTTTCAAAATAGATCTTTCCACCCATTCTACTTCTTGTTTGTCACTGATCTCCAGTGTGTAGAAAAATGTCTGTCACAGAGAAAGTGCTCAACCATTATTTATCAATTAGATCAAGTAGTAAATCAATGATGGTAAAACCACAGTAGCTGAAATTATATCATTTGGAGACTTTGCAATGGATGGCCTATGTGCAGAAGTCCAGGCTTCTAGGTGTTTCCTAATCCTGTGTCTATTCTGAGAGGTTACACCCAAGGGGTTCTCCACAGAAAAGGTTTGGACAGCCTGGGCAACCAGCCAGTGCACATGAAGGCACAGTTGAAGTGGGCGTTAATGGGAAAACAATACAATTTGAAAGGAGGCTGTCTCTCCTTTGTGAAGTATCATCTTGATGATTAAAGAATATTCATTATAAATGAAACCATGAAACTTGGATTTTTATATTAACAGTATCTCACATTTGTAATATAGTTTTCAAGTCTTCCAAATTGACTACCACCATTAATCCTGAAGACACTGTCATACAGGTCACTGTAAAAAGGGAAAACAAAATAAGCAGATCAGATAAATGATTTGCCCAAGGTCATAAAATTCTTTTATGAAAGATCTAAGATTAAAACCTAGCTCTTACAATATCTATTCCTTATAACACAGGGAAGAATAAATACTAATTCTGTCTGGTTTGAGAAATCCCCTGACTTGTAATGAATGGGAACTTTTTTCAACATTAACTTCTATAAGGAAAAAAAAAGAATCGACATGACTAATTCTCTAAAATAATAAAACAATCATAAGACCACATAAAAGTCATATAAAAAGCTGGGTGAAGAGAAGATCAAAGATGGTTATGTAAGGACAAGATAGAAGCCAAGCTTCAGAATTCAAAGCTTTTGTGAGCTCTAATCATTTTACTTGCATTCATAAAATCTTAAACATCTTCTCTCCACTTTTTGATGTATAATATTCAATCAATTGTAATGGAATATAAGTGGATAGTGCTTGTGATGGCCCCTAAGCATGAAAGGGAAA
Organism: Lyroderma lyra; assembly: GCA_004026885.1. NCBI lineage: Eukaryota > Metazoa > Chordata > Mammalia > Chiroptera > Megadermatidae > Lyroderma > Lyroderma lyra. The sequence goes on from PVJL010002887.1 coordinate 83,334, forward strand.
ACTGGCTAATGTACGGCACTGCCCCCTGGAGAAGAAAGTGGACCTTTCTCTACATGTCCAGACGCTTACAGAAAAGAAAAGAGAAATGACCTTGAGCTTGGTGCAATTTTCATTTCTTTTCTTCCAGATTAATTGAAATAAAATAATTTTATTTTCTCTTGTTTTCTATTCTAATGTCAAAGGTAGTGACTAGATTCATTTCTAGGATATGTGTATATTTACTTTTTAAATGGACATAAATTTCATTATAAAGATATGTAATATACAACATAAAAATACATAATAGATATAAAAGGGATGAACGACCCTGATGTGACTTTCTGGGAAAGGACATTTTCCTAGGTTATTGAGATTTTTTAATTGGAGGTGGAACAAAAGCTTCATTAATCACCTACTTGTTATGCTACTGCATACCAGCCCAGAAAGTTGTCATTAAAACTCCAGGTGATTAAAAATTTCATAAGTCCTTTAAAATTGTACATTTTGACAGATGAAAAGAATATAAAAATATTCACAAACTACATAGCTAGTGAATTGTGAGTTTTTAGCAGGAAAAAATTCAAAAGCAGCATTTGTTCAAATGATTGTATATAACCACTTCTTCAATTTTTTGGTGTATATTTATAATATTAAATATATAAATGTGCAACTTATGTATGGTGGTGATCAAACAGTTAATCAAACTGCTATTGAGGAAACATTCTGTTGTAGCAAAAGAACGTTTAATCCCAAATTCTTTAAATGGGTGGAGGAGGGGTGAGGTCATTGTGTTAAGAAATGGGAAAAGACAGAAGAAATAGCAGACGGTATACAAAGCAGCACTCAGCCTAGAAAATGTTCATTTTCTATGCTTACATGCAAGAAAAAAACATAAAAAACACCTGCCATTGAAGCCCCAGAAAATTTTCACGAACATTTTGTTTTTATAGAGAACCAAGAGAGTCACATCTCCGAAATTATCTTCCTAGAAATATTTATGTAACAGCAATTGGGAATAGATATCAAAATAATTTCTAAGTTGTGAATAGTTTAGGAAGAAAGCATCTGTCTGTATTTATGTGACTGAACATTGAATATTTACTGAGAATATTCTATAGAGAGCGTATCTCTCTTGTCACAAAGAAATGATCGGTTCATCAGGTACCATCATGGGATCAAGAACTAAAACATTTAAATGCGAGAACATGCAAAACAAAGATAGTGGATGAAAAGGATGAGAGTAGAAATATGATTCAGTCAGTCACCAGAATAATGGATCGTAGTGACACCAAGAGTAACAGTCATTCGGCATATTACAGGTAACCCCCGTATAGCACAGGTGTTAGGTTCCTAAAATGCCGTGTTAGGCGAATCTGTTATATGAAACAAAGAACTAGTACATAAAAGGAGGTTAGGCTCCAAAAATTTAAAAAACATATTATTATACTTTTATAAGTAAGAGAAATATCTTTATGAAAGCAATTTTCACCAGAAGTATAACATATTAATATGTATGAAATAACACTTTCTTGGTCGTCACTACTGAGCACCGTTAATCAAGGGCATTTTCTTTTTGACAAGATATCTTCATCCTCAGACATTTCTTCAGCATAATCTTGACATCTGTTCTATACTTTTTGAAAAAAGTCTGTTATTTTAGATTGCTTGTTTTCAGCTGAGAGATCTTTATAAATTTTGTTATATGGTGCTAAGCACTTGTGAAGTTCTCTCTTAAACTTTATGTTTCTTTCAGTGGAAGGATCTTCCTTTAGGAAATATAGCTCCAACGGTTTGGCTCAGTCTACGCCTCTCTTTACACTTTTTAGAGTGAAGTGCTTAACTTCTCATTTTCACCTGTGCGACTGTCCCCTGAATTATCTTAGCATATTCCAGATGTCATTTCCACCAAATTTGCTTCGCCAGTTTCTTCTTCCACCAGTAATTCTTGGATATCTTAAAAGCTCTTATTGCGTTCCGTGTTGTTTGGGGATTTCTCTAATTCTCAAACCGTGTTAGAGTGAAACTATGTTTTAGGATGCTGTTTTGCATGAGGGTTTCCCCCCAATTCTCAGACCATGGTAGAATGAAAGCATGTTATAGACATGCTTCGTTATATGAGGGTTACCTGTATTTAGGATTTCATATATATCTGTGGTATTCCAGATACTACAGTATTCAGTTCATTTTGATTAATTTTTTCTTGTGTCTTTTTAAAGCTCCTATTTGGAAAAACAAATCCTGTCAATATTTATCAGTGAAAGGTATTGTTTATTAAAGAAAGAGCAGATGTAGCCAACATTTGTTATTTTTATTTTAGGGTCCTGAGGGAAAATTTACATAAGCATATCACTTAGAGAATGCCTACACAGAGTCTATTACTTCTTGGGTGACTTCAGTCCAGAATACTTAAGTTAAATGTCACAGACTCTATTTTATCATAAAAGCAGTGTGCCACAGGGAAATAATTATACCTCTATGGGAGAAGACATGTTACCTGTCCCACCAATCATTGATCGGCTATCTGTCTATAGTACGGTCGCTTATAATTTGACACTTTTCATATGTTTAAGAAGAGAAGATAATTATTTTGTCTGTCTTCTGGGACTACAAACACTGAAATAACGCAATGACTATTGTTACTTTTCCTACTATCAACATAAATAATAACTATAAAATAGCATTTCACAGTTTAAAAGTAACTTCAACTACTTTATCTCATTTAATTCTCACAGCTACCCTCCAAAGCAGATACTATTGTCTCTATCTTTCAGATGAGAAAATGGAGTCAAAGAGGTCAGCAGCATCTATGTTACATGATCAGGAAAATGACTAAAATTCTAATTGGCTGATATTCCAAACCACTGTCTACTACACTAAATCACTTCATCATAAATATTCTTGTCTCATTCTACTTTATGGAGTCAACAAGGGACGACAGTCATTCCAAACCTACTGGAATAACCTCAGCAGTGGGGAAATTCTTAGCTCTTGAGACAATCCATTTGATTTTTCAATGCTTTCATTTTTAGAAAGGTCTTCACCTTGATCTAAAATCCACTTCTCCAAAATTTCCACTTATTTTTTAAAATTTCTCCTCTCTCTAAAAATGTGCAACATAAATAAAATTCCTTTCCAACAGAATAGCTTTTAAGGTACTCCATAGTCTTACCTTTTTTGTAGAAACTAATTCTTTCCAAAATACTCAAGAGTTTTCAGGTCCTAGTCACCTCATCATCATGATTTGTCTATGGAGATACATTAACTGCCAAAGAAAACTTTTTTCTTACATCTAGCACAATGCTCATAATATTGTATTAGATTTTGTGTTTACTTATCTATCTGTTCCATTAGATTACACACTTCCTCTGGATGAGGGGAGAGGGTGTTGAAGGAGTTCATAACAATCACCTTTGTTTGTTTCCCTGGCACCTAACATAGATCTTGGTACATAAAAAAAAACCTTTAATATATAATATGTTCAACAAGTAAACTAAAATGTTAATTGTATTTAATGTTATTAAGCAGCATCCAAAAGGATGATATTTAAAAATAGAAATTCAATTTCTGGAGTAAAACAGGGTACAGTTCAACTTGATCACTTATTCAGTCAGTGCTCTGATATAGCAAAAGGCTCTTGATGTGCGAAGAAGGGGGAGATATTGCCTTCCAAAGCTAATGGTAGAACCTAAAGAAATTTAACACGAGAGGTGACAGGTCATTATTTATTTAATCTGGAATTGAAAAGATAGTATGCTTCCATATAAAGCAGAAGTAGGAGATTAATCTTACAAAATACATTAGGGTCATATGATGAAAAGTTTTGGATAGCATAAGAAGAAGTCAGAATTTTAGCCCCTGGCCAACGGTGGCCAGCAAAAATTTCTAAGCAGAAAAGTTTTATGATCATAGATATAGTTTATTATATGATCGTGAAAGCTAAGAAACACATTATAAGTGTTTCCCACTTGTCCTGAGGGAAAATGATGAGCACCAGAATAAGAGCATTGAGGGGAGACAGACATATAGATAATTGGCCTAAACAAAGGGGAAAGTAGTACGTTTAGGGTGTTACACAAATGTTCCACATAGATTAGGAACACACCAAATACTGGAAGGAGTTTACTGATACTCATTCACCAAATATTTATTAAATATTTAATATAGATATGTTCCCTGTTCTCATAAAGCAAACAGTCCAGTGGGGGAAATGGGTACAACTTAATAAGAATAAAAATAAAGTGGGATCAGTTATAAACACAGCCAGGTTCACAAGCACACAGCTAGTACAGTCACACAGGGCCATATGTTCAGAGGGGACAAAGCTCTTAAAGTTTAAAGCCCTGCCATGGCTGTCTGGAAGTATTTAATACTTTTATCTTTGAATGTGGGTTTTGTTAATAAAATTTAATGGGTCAATGGAGCTTGTGTCTGTTCACACTGTCTATCCTCTCATTGCCTTCTTCACCTTCTCAGAAGGGTTATTAGCTCCCTGTTCCTTTCCTCCTGGTGCCCCAATCACTGCTACCCTGCTCTGGGGTGGTAACCAGGTCTCAGTGGTGGATGGAGGTATGTGTTGTGCCATCACCTCCGGGGGGCGCCTGGAAGGAAAACCAGTGAATGCACATACCTTAAGGCATCTGGGTGGGGACGTGTGTGTGTGTGTGTGTGTGTGTGTGTGTGTGTGTGTGTAACAGAAATGAATTCCTGCCTTGGGCTGACAGTGCCATTTCAGGTTTATTAGGCGACTTGGTATGTGCCTCGTATCCACCCTCCATCAAGAGTGTCCCAGAACAGAGATTGCAATTGTCCCAGGGTCACTATTCCTCCATGTGTGGAGATGGTGGACCGTAAGAAAGGAAGATTGATCTCTCCAGCTGCAAGTCAGACCCGAATTTTCATTTTGTACTGAGACCTGCAAATAATGTACCAGGTCTAGGTTACAACAGCTGAAGTAGGAGATACTCTAAGTAAATAAACCACTGCAGATGTGGAAGCCTGCAGTGTTCTTTGGAATTTAATCTGAGACTTGATGGATGGAGAGGAGTTACCACGCAAACAAAAGGATGAAGAAAGTTTCAGAAAGAAGAAATAACAAATGATGTTCCACAGTCAAATCAGAGTACAGGAAGTGTAAGAGAAGTTGAGCGTGATGGGAATGGAAATGGTGAGAGCAAAATGGAAGACAAAGTGGCAAATCACAGGCAGAGAGGTCAGCACGAGGCGATAAACAATGGAAGGGCTCAAGAAGAAACTGGAGTAATGACAAAATAGAAAGGGTTTTTCCTCCCAGTGTTTGCTCCTCTTAAGATAAATCCCAACTACCCTGTACCCATACCATTAATTTTGACCTTTAAGTAAACGATCTTACATTATTCTCCGTAAAATTTCACTCTATTGGAATTAGCCCATTGTTCTCCCTTTGTCAAACGTGATCATGAATTCTCATCACCTCTGAATGTGATGAGATTCCTCAGATATGTGTAAGCTGGATCTTCTGAAGAAAAGGGTTCACCATGAAGTAAAATGCATATAAACCTCTCCCCTGCCTCATTGCCACCATCTCTGGAGAGAAATACCGGGCCAATTTCACCCAACCTCTCCCTAGAAGTTTGTGCTGTGTGAAAATTAAGTAAATGGACCCCAAGAGTATATGAAAAAGCCTCTCAGAGCTGTAGCAGAGCACATTTTACAGAAATGGCATGAAGTAGATTTTTTTTTAGTAAGGTGTGTTTTTTTTAATCACACTGACATTTAGTTTATTAGAGCTATGTTTACAAGACTAACTCCTGAAGAGCTTTTACCTAAATCAGTTGCTATTTTATATAGATAAGAGAGAAAATGTGAAGAAATATGGCTTTCCCCCCTGCAACTTATTCAAAATAAAACCACATCAATTCTTTACACTAGGAAGCACCCACCTCCCCTCAGACTTTCAGGGAAACAGGCATGCCCAGAAATAGGTTTAATCAATGCTAAAAGCTTTATTTTTCTTATCCAGATTACTAGTTTATCTTCTTTCCTTGATGTCTTTTTTTTAAATGGGAGAGAACACACTTCTATTTATAAGCTTTTAAGAATATATTTAAAATTAATCAGTCATAATTTTATGAATGAAAATGGGAAAGATAAAAAAGGATTCATATAAAAACATTAAGAGCAGTCTCCAATAAACGCCACTGGTTTAGTGTCCAATAACTGCCATGAAAAAGAAAACTAGCTTTTGTGGAACTTCTACCATGCACCAGGTAAGTTGGATGTGTTTTTTCCAATTTAATGCTCACACTATCCCAATGAGATAGGAATTATATTCCCAATTCACACCCAAAAGAAACTGAGCTCCATAGGGTTTGAGTAATTTGCTGATTTTACATAATGGTTTCTAATAGGGCTTAGTCTTGTACTTGTGTGTCTTATCATAAACTCCTTGCCTCTTCTTCTGTCTCATATGAACACACTGAAAACTAAAAAGAAATGGAGTTTTGTAAACATGGTGTAATTTGCAGGAATAAAGTCATTTAATTAGTCTAAGTCAATGTGGAAGTTTAAAACTTTTTTAATCTATTTTGGGCTTTGCTATAACAATAATTTGCTGAATAATATTTAACTAGCCATATCAATATATTGTACTTTGGTTAGCTCATTCCATGCCAGTCAAATCCACCATGGAGAAATACGGTGAAGATCACTTAATAAAGATAGGAACAATTTCCTTTGATTGAGTGTTGGCCACTATATTAGGATCTTGTGTGTTCATGATTATCTCTGTTGTGGAAAGCAGTAGTAGTAGCTTAAAAGAAATTCAATGCCTTGGGGAAACGGGAAGTGGTGTGGGACTTGGGAAGGAGAAATAATTAGAAAAGTGAACACAGAAGGAGTAGTTTAAGGGCAAGCATATCTTTCAAGGGATAGATTAAAAAATCAAAGTATGGTATAAACAAGGTCAAGTAGAACTTAACATAAAAAAAATCAAAATTGCAATAGCAACAATACCAAAAACATAACCCATAAGTGTGTATATGTTAAGTTTTGAATTCATCCTGTGATGCACACCCAAACCAAACTCCCCATCGCCCAACCAAGCAACCACTGTAAGTTGTGTATATGCTGCCAATGAGATGCTGAAGGGTAAATAAAAAAGTAGGAAGAGACAGTGCCATAGCAGAATCTGACATTCAACACAATGCAAAAAAATATATTTATGGCTCCTTACTAATCGGTGTGTGTTCTGGCAATAGAAGCAGTAGAAGGAAAATCACGGTAAGGAAAGAGATCTGAGAGTTGAAAGGAAACTTTCTGGGATCAAGCAAAATACACGTTTTCTTGGTATTTGTGTTGCATACTTCCAGGTTTCTTGGCACCATGCATGTTAAAGGTATTCTATAAATGTTGTTAACATCATCATAAATAAAATGAATGGGAGTAGAAGATGAAATTCATTTTACAAGGAGAAAGAGGGGAATTGGCTTTTGCGTAGTTAGGAACCTGGTTCAGGGTTCTTCACACTGGCCAAAAGTGGGGAAAGTCATAAAGGGAAAAGCCCCAATCATACAAATGTAAAGGTTTAAAAATATATGAGATTTGAAGTTTAAGATATCTGATCAAATGTGTAATTTCCTCAATGAGAGGAAATACCAGATTTATGAATATACTACATTCCATCCCCATCCATAAGAGAAATTTGAAAAGGAAACATTATTTTGGGTCATGACTTATCTTCTGCATATAATAAAAATGATTGGAAGGAGATTTTAATCATATAACTAAAAATGGCAGAAGAAAATTTATTTGAGAAAAAAATAAAAAATATGTGAACACACGTAATTGCAAACAAGGCCAAGAATATAGGCATAAAGACTGTTTATTAATTTCTCACTACGTGTCATGAGTGGCTTCATATACTCTTTTAAGGCCTCAGTGTCCTCATATGTAAAATAAGAGAATTAAATTAAGTGATCTCTAAGGTAATTTCCAATTTAGAAAAATCTATTTAGATAAAAAGAGTGCCAGTTTAAAATATGCTTAAAAGAAAAGGAAATGGATCAGTCAGGTTAACAAGATCTACATAAGAGAATTATTGTTGTGCTATATAAAGTAACAGATACTCTAGTCTTTTTTTAATAAGACTAGAGTAATAACTGAATTGATGTTACAAAGGTTGGAAATGTGGCATATGTATACAGAGGATGAGTAAATTGCTATTATAATAGGGATGACTTAAATTATGATATGAGGATGATAAAGAAGAGGGAATATTTTCTGTCTTTTCATGATGTCAAAGCTTAACTGAACACATTTTAAAAAATAAAAATAAAAGTTTCCAGGCAAAGTCTCTCCTATAGACTATTAAGCTAAACCCTCATACTTCAGATCCTCTTCTTCCTTAATAATCAAATCTCAACTGCATTTGATTAACAAATAAAACACTATACTTCCTATCAGCCTTTGTAGCAAGATGAGATTATATGTTTAAGTCCTCACTAATGACATTTAAACCTATGATTTTATGTGGTCTTCTGAGAAGGTTGCTTAAGGGGATTCAAACTTATTCAAACTAGAGAAATACTATTTTGTCCTTTTTCATCTCTTTCTGCTACTACAGAAGTGATGGCTGGAGCTACAGCAGCCATTTTAGACTATGAAATGACCTCAAAGAAGGAAGCCCCACGCTAAAAATAGAGTAGCAGAAAAAAAAACAGACTAGTTCCTGATAACATCCCGAGGCCACCAAAGCAGCTGCAGATGATTTCTTATCAAACTTCTTTTACATGAGACAGAAATAAATTTCTGTGTTGATTAAGTCCCTGTCATTTTCATTATTATTTCTTTTTCAAACTGTATGGATTCAAAACTTAGTTTAACTGATTTAGTACCTGGAAGTGGTGTATTTCAAGTAATAGACACTAAAATGTGGCACTAGATTGGAAGCAGAATTGGGTAGGTGCTAATGAAAGCTGAAAACTTCTGGACGACTATTGTACACCAACAAAGTTTTTAGTCAAATCATCACCTACCATACATAAGAAGGCCAACCATATGCTGGCAAAGGCTATATATAGTATTAGGAGAAACAGTACAATATGTGCAGAATGTTGGTATAGGTTGTCAGCAAAATCCTAAAAGAATGATGAATTCAAGATGGAACTACTTGGCCAGTCTGAGAGTTGAAATGGAAAGATATGAATTTTGCTAAGGGAGACACTCTGCCTATAACCTGCAATCTCAGCTGAGACTCTGGTGATTTGAAAACTTTCAGATTTATAAAAGCCAACTGTTTATACCCCAAATTGAAGTAGTTAAAAGAAGTGCCTGCAAATTGCAGTTTGGGCCATAAATATGACTGGTGCCCCACGGTACAGAATTGTGAGCCTGCTGGCAAAGATAGTGCATTATTTCACATGACTTCCACGCAGCAGATGGCAAGTTGAGAATTATTTGAATGGGCAGAGCACAGGGGTCTATAAATAAAAGACCAGAGTCCTCAAGCTTAAAAATTCCATTTATCCAAGATCTTTGGCTGTGTTTACTCACACTTGGAAATGACCAAAAAGCAACTATATTGAAAGATGGCTACATTTTTTAGGCTAATTTACTGTCCAAAAAAATCATATATTTGATCCTGAACTCATCTGAATAAAAAGTTACCAGCTTTGTATTTGTGATCCTTAGGAAAGACATGCTTCTAGAAGTCCACTTCAGATGTGGCCATAGGTTAATGGAGAAAGAAGACTCTCCCAAAGGTCAAAGTCATGTACCTCCAAATAAAATGGACAACGGAGTAATTACTGAATAGTGGAGCCTGGGTGTACCAGATGGACAGACTATAATAATAAGCTCACCCCACACTCAGGGCAGGAAGCTGTGAGCATTTCTGTTCAGTGATATTTGATAATTTTTGTGTGCCAGTGAGATTATTTGTGTCTTTATATTAATATAAGTGTTTAGTTAACTGACACCATGGGGAATCAAATCAAGACCCTATGAAGGAGACTGTACATCATACAGACAGATGAACTATGAGCAGGATGCAATGACTGCAGGGAGGGCACCAGGGATTTTCTACTTGAAGAGGAAGAAGGGGGTGCATAGAAGTAGGGTGTCCAAGAAACAAACCATATAAAGCTTAAGTAAATTGCATGCTTATTCTCAGTCTTCACTCCCTCCTGTGCAGTATAGCAGAGAAAACAGAGTATACCTGTGACTTGCCTTGGTCATTGGAAAGCAAGAGAAGGGGACATGAACAGAGGCTTTAAACATACTTGCATGGATCCGTGTGCCTCGCCATGAGAAGAACATGACAAATGTCAGTGCAAGGAGAATGAAGGATGTGGGTCATACCTAAAGCCAATCTCAAAGCCTGAGCCCAAGGTCAGCCAACACTCAGCCTAGAGCAGAAATGTTCCCACTGACTTATCGGCACATGACTGAGAAAAATAAATGCATATTTACATAATCACTGCCCTTCAAGGTTATTTGTTATCCGGCATCATGGACAATAAAGCAGCAGACATATTCTAATTGCTACAGCTCAAAATAGAAACTTTGGAGATATTATCAGCAGGCACAATTACTAAAGAAACAGAAAGCAAACAAAGAGAAAACTGTAGAAAAATCCCTTAAAACCCAAAGAACATCTGACAAAAGAAAGATTGAGAAATTTCTAGAAACTTCCTAGAATGGTCAAGATGACTGGAGCAATGAGCCTAAGAGATAAAAATCAACAGACAGATCAAGAGAAGAGAAGGGAAATCACAAATAATGAAAGAGCTTTTTGGTTTTCCTGTGTTTTTTTTTTAATGAAACTATTTCAAAAGTAAGAAATTAAATAGACAGAGTTGTTAATTCCTATAAACAAGCAAGAAGAACAAATTTTCTGGGAATAGGCACAACATGATCATATTTTAGAGGTTGGGGTACCCAGGTTTTTAAAGAATTTAGGAGAAAGATTAAAGGTCCAGAAAATAGAAACAGATGTGTAAATAGTACTATTAAATGGACCTAAACAAATAAGGCTAATTTTTTGTTAAAGAATACAGTAAGTGAAGTAGAAAGGAATACTGGATGAGAAGCTTAAAAAAGAAGTCAGGAAAGTATTACATAGAATAATTGCAAAGGCCTTTTCTCTGTATAACATGGAAATTGATGGATTTGAGAATAAGGATATTAAAAAAGATCTATAAGAGTATGCAGGAAATAGAAGAGCTAGGACAAAGCATGGATGTCATGTAGAATATTTTATGACAAACTGCTGGTCTGAGCCAATAATTCTTGGACTGGAAAAGGAATTGTTGCTCTATAAAAAGCTGGGTGGGCCTGGGGGTGGGAAGGAGAAACTGAAACTCAGTTTCTAAATAGATTTCAAAGGAATACTTGAAGGACACAAAGAGAACTAACTAAAATATTTTGTTCTTTTCAAAGAGTGTTTTGTAAATAAAAAGAAAGAAAAAACAATAAATTATAAATGTGGTCACAAAGAGTGTACTAGTTCATGAAAGTATAAGCGTAAAGGGAAGAACTTGTCAGAAGCATGAAACACATTATAGAAGAGAGAACTGTTGAGCAAATGGGACTAAGCCACAAAATGGGAATATAAAGTTTATTAAAGGAATGCAATGGTTGTAGGGATACCGATGACTTAACTGAAAGATGTCCGTCATAACTGACATATGTTCATAGGTAAAACTTACAAATATATAATTTGAAAAGCATTTGAGGGTCAAATAGTATCGTATAATAGAAAAGGTTCATGAAAAGTCCAAAACTTTGTGCAAATAGAAGTATTTAGTGGTTGTAAATGTTGAGTTACTCCTCAAGGATGAGTAACAGCAATATTGTTCAATTCAACTTAACAAGTGTTTATTTAGCCACTACAATGTACTAAGCAAACATCAGGGTCTGGAGCGACACAATAATGGAGACAGACATATACAGGAACTATTTCAATCTAGACAAATGTCCTTAAAAGAGAACATGTGCAGCTCTCCAAACGTGCTGTCTTCTGGGGCAGCCACAATTATTTTGTGAACTCTCCAGAAACATGTGTACATGAAAGTTCATGCATGTGTGTATGCATATATATGTCTGTGCATATATGAAGACTGTCCGGAAAAAAAGTCCAGCCATAAACACCTCTATTTTTCATATTACATGGCTAGATATTTTCTGCATAGATGTATATATTTACATATATGTACAAGGGGAGTACCCAAAGAAATTGGAATTTATTGATAAATAATTGTGTATTTGAACTTCAGTCACCTTCCAAGTACTCACCATTTGATGCAATACACCTATCGAGATGCTTTTTCCTGCTCAAATTAGTTTTTGAACTCATCTATCCTGATGCATTTTAGTGCTTCTGCCATTTTTCGTTTCACCTCTTCCACAACGGCAATACATTTCTCTTCGAGGACTTTTTTCACCCAGAAAAACAAAAAAATAACGTCGCTTGGAGCGAGACTGTGTGAATAGGAAGGGTGGGGTATAGAGATCATGCTGTTTTCAGTCAAAAACTGCTGAACACACAGCGCAATGTAGGCAGATGCATTGTCACTCAGCGCAATGTAGGCAGAGTGTTGTTTGTGTGAATCACCCATCGTGAAATGAGCAAATGCATTGAAAGGGCCTCCAAAATATTCACTGAAGCCAAACACAGCCTCTCACAACAGCGCCAGCTGGTACAGTGATGCAGATGGCTTCCTAGAACACTCACCTGGCAGGGGAAGCCTGTACTAGAAGGAGCCCTCCCTTCAGAAGATAATTCCAGTGTTTTGGGGTACTCCCTCATATATCTGTTGATGTATGCACATATCTATACCTATATGTGTACGTTTTAATCTTACACAATTAAGAATATGTTAAGCACACCATTCACGTTCTCGTGATTTTATCTTAACACAGTAATTAGGACTTTATATCAGAATATAGAGAGCTACCCCATTTTTTCCAATAGCATATTTTATTGTATGATTGAGCCATAATTTATTGAATCACTAGACTTTAATAAACATTTATGTAATTTTCAGTTGTTCTTTATTCATGCAATGTTTATACACAGAGTGTTTTATACAGGAAATAGGATACCTGTTAGACAAGTTTCTGGAAGAGGAATTTCTGTGACATAGCAAGTAAATTTTTAATTTTGATAGATACTGCCAAATAGACTTCAAAGTGATACAGCCATTTATATTTTGCCCAACAGTACACAAAAGTGCCGTAGTCCTCAGACCTTGTGCCAATGCCATTACTATCAAACCTTTTAATCCTTCCAAATTTAATAATGAAAAAAGATATTTCATTGTAGTTTGAATTGGACTGGTTTTATCATGAGCAAATACATTTCCACGTATTCAGAAGATTTTTTTGTCTTCCTTTCTACGTATTATCTGTCCGTGATCTTGGTCTGATTTTCTACTCTTTTTAAGGTGAATACATTGGTAGTGATGAGTCCATTTTTATATGTCTTGTCAGTTTTTTTCAGTTTGTTATTTTTCTTTCAATTTTATTTTTGGTTTTATTAAGCATAATGATATTTTAAAAATATTTTATTTTGAAATTTTATAAGACCATATTCAGTTATATGAAATAATACAGAGTGAAATTCTATATGCCCTTCACATAGTTTTCCTCACAGGTAACATTTTGCATAACTATAGTACACTGTCACAACTAGAAAATTGACACATAAATTCATCAACCTTATTCCAATTTCACCAGGTTTACGTGTGTGTGTGTGTGTGTGTGTGTGTGTGTGTGTATGTGTATTTCTATGCAATTTTATCATATGCAAATTTGTTGGGACACTACTGCAGTCAAGACACAGAACTGTTCTATCTCAAGGATCCTCCTGCTATCCTTTGCTATTCATAGTCACTTTACTCCCTCTGCATCTCCCTAACTCCTGAAAACCACAAACCTGTTTTCCATCTTTATAATGTTGCCATTTCCAAAATATTAAATAAATTGAACCACATGATATGAAATCTTTTGAGATTGCCCTTTTTTTACACAACGTAATTCTCTTGAGATCCTTCCAAGTGTGTATCAATAGTTTCTTTCTTTGTATTGTTGAGTAATATTCCATGGTATGGATGTTTGAGGGGTTTTTTTAGCTATTCATTGAAGAACATTTGTGTTGCTTTCAGTTTGAAGTTATTACAAATAAAGTTGATATGAGTAATTGTGTCCAGATTTTTGCATGAGCATAATTCTCCATTTCTCTGGAATAAATGCTCAACAGTGCAAATTGCTTAGTCATATAGTAAGTACATATTTAGTTTTGTAAGAAACTACTGTACACTTTTCCCAAGGAGCTGCACCATTTACATTCCTATGATCAACATCTGAGTGAAACAGGTTCTTGGAATACCTGCCAGCATTTGGTGTTGCATTTTATTTTAGCATTCTAATAAGTATGCAGGACTATCTCATTGTAATTTTAATTTGCATCTCCCTAATGGCCAATGATCTTCAACATATTTTCATGTACTTTTTGCCATCTCTATATCCACTCAATAAAATTCTCTTACTATCTTTTGAGAATTTTCATATTGTTTCCAATTTGTTTTATGTACTATATGATACTTTAAGAATTCTTTCTATGTTCTAGATACTATTTCTTTGTTGAATATGTGATTGTCAAATATTTCTCCCAATATGCAGTTTATCTTTTCATATCCTTCATAGGATCTTTCACAGAGGAAAAAAATTTATTTTGATTTAGTTGATCAATTTTTTCCTTTTATAAATCATGCTTTTGGGGTCAAGTCTAAGAACATTTTGCCAAGCCATAAAGTCTAATAATTTCTCTTCCATGACTTTTTCCTATGAGCTTTATTGATTTTATGTTTTACATGTAAGTCTCTTATCCATTTTGATTTAATTTTTGTATACAAGATGAGGTTCAGATTAAGGTTCAGTGTTTGCCCATGGAGGTCCTTTGCTCCACTTCAAGTTATCCTTCTTCCACTGAATTGCCCACAGATCAGTTGGGCATTTGTATATGTTCCTATTGAGGGTGATCTATTCTGTTTCACTGATTTCTGTATCTGTCCCTCTGTCAATATCACACTATCTCAATTACTGTAGATACATAATAAGGCTGATTTCTCTGATGGTATTCTTCTTTTTAAAAATGTTTTTTGGTATTTTAGTTTCTTCGAATTTTCATATAAATTTTAGAATGATCTTATCTCTACTTACAAAACTTTGCTAGGATACTTATAGTAATTGTGTTGAACTTGTATATCAATATGAAGAGAAATGATATCTTTAATATGTCCCCTCCTTAGACACACTATATCTCTTTAAGTGTTCTCTGATTTCTTTCATTGTCATTTTATCTTTTTTCAGCATACAGTTTGTATATATATTTTAAGTTTATAATTATTTCTCTTTTTGAGGAGATCTTACAGTAGTTGGAGTAAATAATATCATTCTCATTTTTTACATATTTATTAACATATGTAAATAAAATTAAGTTTTGTATGTGGGTCTTGTATCCTGAAACCTTGCTGAACTTACTTTAGTTCTAGAAGTATTTTTAAAAATGTGTTTTAGATTCCTTTTGATTTTCCATGTAGATAATCATGCAAGCAAAGACAGTTTTGTTTTTTGCATTTTCTATCTGTATGCCTTTTATTTTCCTTGCCTACTTGCACTGGTTACCAGTGCTATGTTGTATAAGAGTGGTGAGATGGATAACCTCATGTTATTTCTCTGAAAGCATTCAGTCTTTCACTATTAATTATGACGTTAGTTGTAGGGTTTTTGTATATGCTGTTCATCAAGTCAAGGTAGGTCTCTTCTACACCTAGATTGTTGAGAGTTTTGAGCATGAATGGGTGTTGCGTTTGTCAAATACTTTTGCTACATAAATTGGTATGATCATATGATATTAAATACTTTACTTGTTTTTTCATGGTTCTGGGTACTACGTTCATCTTAAGTTTAATAAGAATGCTGCTAGTGTTTCATCAGTAAGGATTCAGGCTTAAAAAGTTTTGTGTATATACATATCTGTATTTTAAAAATTCCATGTATCAACTAACATTTTATAATAGGTGTTTTAAAAAATAAACTTTTAATAGAAAATGAATTTTATATGTTTTCAGAATCTATAGAAGTAACCAGATATTTTCTTTCTAAATTATATATAAAGATTTCCCACTATTGAACCTTCTTGCATACCTAGGGAAAAATCATTTTTTGGTCATGATACATGATTCTTCTAAAGTGCTATTGGATTTTATTTGTTAATGTAGCTTTTAGAATTTTTGAGGTATAGTAATATGTGATATTTGTTCGTTTGTGGGGGTGGGGGTGGGGGGGATGTGTTTTGTTTGCCAGGTTTTAGCATAAAGATTATGGTGGTTTCACAGAAGAAATTAGGAAACTTCTCTTCCTTTCAGTCTCTGTCTTGCTCTTGCGAGCACTGTCTCCCCTCTAATTACTTACCTTCTCCTTGAAACTTTTATAGGATTTGCTTGTAAGGCTGTCTGGTTTGGTGTTCTTTTAGGGAACAATCAACTTTTCAGATTTTCTAAATCCTCTGGCATCAGATTTGATAATTTATATTTTCCCAGCAGATCATTTGTTTCATTCAGGTTTTTTAAAAAATAATTTCTATATTTAGAAACTTACTGTGTCATTGCTCTGTGTCTGTGATTATATACTAATGTGCAATTTATATTTTGAGAATCAGGCTTTCTTCTCTTTTTCCATATTTAACTTATCTAATGGATAACTATATTTTTTTAAAATAAGTTTTTCATACCAAAGAAACAGCTCTTAGTTTTGTGTATGATTTTATTATATTTCCATTATAAATATTAATTTATTATAGTTCCAGCTTATTGTCTTACCCTATACCTACATTTATTTATTATTTCTGCTTATTTAGTACTTTTACAGGACTTCATGATATTTATACTAAAATTTAAACTTATTTATTTACTACTTAATAGCATAAGTATTTAGTGCAATATATTTTACTCGGAGCACTGAAATTACTTCTATTTCATAAGATCTAATGGAATTATAAAGTTTTATAATTAATATTCTTACTTATTCTACAATATAAATTTGATTTCTCTACCTGTGTTGTTTTAATATGTATTTTAATTTCTATGAGGTCTAGGGTTTTTTTTTATATTTGTTAGTGGTTTCTAATACTATTTAATTATGATTTAAGAATGTGGTATGTATAATATCTACTTAGTAGAATTTATTGAGTTTTCTTTGTGGCATGAAACATGATCAACCCATAAATTTTCAGGGGCAATTGGAAAAAGGCTGATTTCTAATTGTAGGTATAAATTTGTTGTTTATCAAGAATAATTATTTTAACTATGTTATTGATTTCCTTTAAACATTACCTAATATTTGTTTAGTACATCTGTCAAGGCCTGAGAGAGGTTAATTAAATCTCCTCCTATTATTGTATTTCTGCCTCCTTCTTATGCTTGCTGAAACTTTAACATTTTGAATTTTGATGCTATGTTATTTAGTTTATAAAGATTTCATAATGAATCTTATGGGTTTCAATGTTTTCATTAAAGGAATTCTCTGATAGTTTAATGTAATTTTCCTAAAAGGAGACCTTATATTACTTTTTAATAAAATGTCCCTTACCTGTTTTTAGTTGGAATTTGTTAACTTATATTTTACAACTAGCCCTTATTTTCACTTTAGATGAATATAATATGTAGCACCTGTGTTACTTTTCGATCCAGTTGAAGCTCTTTTACTTTTAATAAGTGATTTTCTGCCCTTATATTTACTCATGTAACAATTAGTTCTGACATTTCATTACGTGTTGTACTTTGTATAGTTTAACACCATTTGTTTTTTATTTTTAGTATATGTCTATGTTTCTTGTATGTGTATGTTTTAGTCTTATAACTTGGACACCATGTTCTCCGCTTGTAGGTTTTCTGATAGTTACCTTGACACTGTATTTCAGAAGACAATATTTTTAAAATTATCTTTCAATTGTCAGGGAAGAGCTTTCTTGTAATTTTCACGTCTTTTATGGCAGAATATTTTTTATGTGTTTTTACTTTTTTCCGTTTTGTGCATCTCTCATGCACTTTCTTTCTGTTTATCTTTATCGTTTTTCCACCCAAGGCCAACCATGCGCTCATTAGAGGATAATGTTAGAAAGAGCTTAGGTAGAGTGAGTTGGATATTCAAATAGCCTGAAATCAGATCTTTTGTCTTAAAACATCTCCCAACAAAAGCTTTTCCTAGGTTTTTGATTCTTTTCTGGGTTAGCATATACTTTCCAAATTTCATAGCAAAGTATACCACCAGCTTTTGAGTAGTGATTTGAAGTTTATATTACTTTGGTGTACTAAATAACCAACCTAAAGATTGCTTTTGACTCATATTTTCCCTTCAACCCACCCAGGCTAATTGCCTTTTCTTTTTTTACCTTAGCCTCACCTTCCCTGTCTTTCTGCTCTTCCTGTGGAATTTGGCATGGCCCCATATCTTACAAAGCAACTGAGCCCTTGATGTTCCAAAGAAGAGGTCACTGACATAATCTTTCAAAAAGTGCAATTTAAATGTAAATAATACTGCCTGCTTCCCGCAAACATGGAGACTCACACCTCTTGCCACTTCTCTTATTTCACCACACTTTTGCAGATCTCCCAGTTTCATTTCTGCCTCTTTGTTCTGGGTTATGGTTTTAAGTTGGTTTCAAAGGACAGGGCAGAAAAGTCTGCACTCTGCTGTCTCTACTTGCTCCCTGTATTTTTTAATAAAATTTAAAATTAGAAGTAGAGCAAGAACCATGAAACCTCCATGCTGCCACCTAGAGAAGCTGCAGTTCCTGTGTAGCCAGACTGTCCTTACAGTTTTAGAAAGTTCCATGCACTTTTAGGAAGACATCACCGTCGTCTCTACACATCTGAAATAAATAGCCCTACAGGGTGCACAGAATTCTACTCAATGATCTGTGAGCCTACAACAAAAATTCATAGGGCTGCACATTATTTCTTCTACCCTTTTCTAAAAAATTTTCTTATTATATTTTTTTGGATGGTTATGAATAAATACCATATTTCACCTCATAGTTTGTATTAGAACATTTGCTATGTACTTGTCTTCAATCATAATCCCTAGAGCATTGAAACAAACAAATCACTTACACTGTATAGAATATCAAGTTAGTATTACTGTTCAAGGAAATAGTGTTCATTTTTGTGGCTTCATTTCAATGTACAGCAGAATTTAGTAATGCCAAAAATCCCCTACCTAGTTATAGTAATACTAAATGAAGCCACGTGAAACTTCTAGCTTTATCTGCACTCCCATGTCTGAAATCAGTCATTTGGTGGTATTTAATTTGCTGGGCTTGTTTGTTTACTTACTGCCTATTGACTAGCTCCCAAATCCTCCTGATGAGGTGATTTCATAACAGCTGAAAATGATACTGCATTCCTTACCTATACAGGTGGTCCCCAAGTGGCTGTCCATCTCCCTTTGTGGTCTCCTCAGTGAATTGTATATCATGTCAGAAAATGACAGCTTGTGAGGCAGTGTGATCTATCATTGTTGTGAGTCATCAGTCACAACACACACACACTCGATCCATCCTATGTGCAAGTGATGGATTTGGTTGAAAGACTGTCATTTCACATTTTGAAAAACATAAACTGATGTGAGTTCATAAATTAAATATTTTAACTTGTGACCTCATGTAGACATCACTAAGTCATCTATCCTGGAATTCAAATGCCAAAAGAGAAAAATTTTTGAAGAAGTAGCTCATGTCAGCCTCGATGAGAATTCCCATAAATATTGATTCTGAAACTCTAAAAACCATATAATTTGTAAGAGGAGTGTCTGGAAAAAAAAAGACCAGCCCTAAATGCCTCTATTTTTTATATTACATGCCTGGATACTTTCTGGACAGCCCTTGTGTTATGTTAGTTGATTATTCCATGAACATTTTCAGCACTTATTTTGTGCCAAGCACAGTGCTAAGTTCTAAAGATACTAATAACAACAATAACAAAATGATAAACAGAGACGAAAGAAGGAAATAAACTCATAAATGAACAGTAATGCAAATGTTCAGTATTTGGCTGTATTATGTAAGCATTAGGAAGAGTACTTCATTCTGAAGTTAGGTGATTAAAAGAATAACATGAAGACCAAGGTAAATTTCTTTGGACGTATGGAATGACTTGAGGCCTAAAGGATAAGTAAGAAGCATGCTCGTAAAGGAGTTCGGGCAAGGAAATAGGAGGAGTGACATTTCACGTATAGGTTAATGAGTAAGTCATAGACTTAAGAAACAGCCTAGAATGTGCAACGGACTACCAGTAATACTACACAAATGCATTTAGTGATTTCAGGACCATGAGAAATGAGTTGCAATGTAGGCAAGAGACCAGAGTAGAGAACATCTTGTAGATAATATGTAGGAATCTAGGCTGGATCCTGGTGTCAGTAACTCCTGAAAAGTTCATTGTTGATTTTTGTTTGTTTTTGTTTGTTTTAGACAGTTTCCCATTTTTAATTCCTCTCCAAGAGTCTCTGCTTTTATTTATTTATTTTTAATTCCCCATATTTTTTTTACTTTAGGTTTTTAATTTAAATTAATATTATTTTTAAAGCAGTTGAGGGAAGATACAGAGCAAAACTAAAGAAAAAATATAGAGAATTCCCATAGTCTCCTGCTTCCACATAAGCATAGCATCCCCCTTGTTTGTATTTAAATAGTTATATTAAGGTACAATCTACATACTTCCAAATTCATTTGTTTTAAGTGTACAAGTCAATGATTCTTATTAAATTTATAGGTTTTTACAATGATCAACACAAAGATTTTTAGAATATTTCCATCACCCCAAAATATCTCTCATATCTCATACCCTTTGTAGTCACACCCTTTTGTGCCCCTAGACCCAAGGAAACGCTCATCTGCATTCTGTATTCGTAGAGTTGTCATTTCTGGATTTTTCATGTGAAAGGAATCATATGCTATGCAGTCATTTACATCTGGATATTTTTATTTATTGTAAGTTTTTTGAAGTTCACCAATGTTGTAACGTGTGTCAGTGGTTTATTCCTTTGTACTGTCAAATAGTATTCCATGATATGGATATACCATTATTTGTTTATCTATTCACCACTTGATGGACATTTGGATTGTTACCATTCTTTTCTGGTTATTATGAATAATACTGCTATAAACATTCACATTCAAGTCTTTGTATAGATACATGTTTTCATTTCTCTCCTGGGTCATATGGTCAACTTATATTTAACTTTTTAAGAAACTACCAAACCATTTTTTAAAGTAACTACATTATTTTACATTCCCACCAGCAATGTATGACAGTTCCAGTTTTTCCTAGAGAGTTTAAATTATGGGGATGGTGTGAATAGATTTGTGCTTTAAATAAATAAATTTGGGATTTATTAAAAATTAGACTAGAAGTAAAATGACAATTTAGAAAGCCGCCACAATAATCTAAGTGAGAGCTACTTAGACATTGACCTAGACTCATGGCTCTGATTGAAATGGAGAAGATGAATCTCAGAAGAACAATTCTGCTTAATAAATAAAGGTAATTTACTTCCTTCATGTGCAGCTCAGGGAATGTGACTCATGAAGGTGTTAGGACAAGAGAAGTACCTGCCCAGTCAGCCAGGTTACTTATGAAAAACAGGTTTAAGTTGAGTAAGGTTGTTGTCCTCACGTGTGAAATGTTACGTACTAGCAAATGGAGCCCCATATTTTCCAACACCATTAATTTTATGCCATCACTGTGTAATATTTTTAGTTCACCAACTGCATACTGGGCATAGAATTGCACATACTTTGAGTATTTCTCCTGCTTTAGAGATTTTGTTTATTTGGTTCTAGAAATAATTGCAAGAAAATTGTTATGCTAAGTACATAAATATAATGTGTTTACAAATTCTATATGTTAAAATTATATTATTTATATTGTTAGAACATAAAGTATTATTTTGTGTGGCCCAAATCTCATATTCTATAGTGTATACTATTATGGTAGGATACATTAAATTAATATTCCAGTGAAAAACATCTGACAGTATTCAAAACCCTTATCCACAGCCTTTTTCAATGTCCTCCTCCAAACAGCCACATAGATTGTTGTAATTTGAGTCTAATTGTTTGGGTTCAAATATCTTTTATATATACTGAAAATGAAAGTTAGTCAAAAATACTTGGCACCTAAAAGCACTTAAAAGGTTATAATCTTAACTTAGCAATTGTACAATGATATGATATATAGATATATCATACAAACAGGAATAACATGTAAGAACAACAAATATGAATATTAAGCAATATTTAGTTAGATTATAATGTATTTAGTTTTGTCATTTATTAAATTGTCTCTGTAATAGAATAATTAAATTATTGCCCAGTTTAGAATATAATTTTAAGAGTTTATACAACCAAACTTAATTCTCTCTAATATTCAAAATAGCTATATTCTGCATATTTAAAAGTAATTTCTATAGGTTAAACATTAGAGATTTGCAAATGCTCTCTCAAGTGTGAATCTCTTTGAGAGCCAAATCACACCCTTAAATGAATAGCAAATAAGTCAGAGCCACAGGATTTGCTTATATTGGATTTTGCAACTGATAGCATTTTAATTGCTTAGAATTTTCTTTGAATAAAGCCAATGATGAGTACAGAAAACTGAAGGCCAGACCTTAATTTTATCTCTGTATGTAGCAGAATGTTTGCAATACAAAATCAGAAAAGAGCACACTTGCTCAATTTCTTTAATTTTAAATCAGTGTTTACTCATTCTAAATACTTATATTCTAAATATTAAAGTGGATACTAAGAAACTGATATTGCTTACAAAAAAATGAAAAATTCAGTCATCTGTTCAGTTATTTGCCAATGTTTAAACTTATTTAACATATTCTTAGCACAGTTTCAATGGTGTAATTCAGGGGCTTTATCTCATTAAATATCACAATAGTCAAAACAGCACGAGATGATTAAAGGAAATTCTACATATATACATGAAATTAAAATAATACATCATAAACATAGTTGTCAAAAAACTAATTAACAAATAGCCATACTACCTTAAAAGCACACATAAATAAATATGACCATAAGGGATATGAAGAAAAGATGCAAGTTATAGAAAACATGCAAATATTCAATATCTACCAGGGACGCCAAAAAATCTATACATATTTTAAGAGATGTTAACTATGTATTACTTCTCAAAGTTGTACTGAATTATGGTAGCAATGTGTTGTATGATGTTCGCTCAAAAGATGGTATTGATCAAATGAATGCCAGTGCCACCATTTGACAGGCAAGACAAAGAAAATGGCAGATGCATGGTTGTCATTTAAGGAGAGCAAGACCGTTTTGAAGTGGTATTTGAAATTCAACAATGTTGTGGAAGTATGGCAATGGAGGTGTGAGTATGCATCAGAACCTACCGCTCTCCCAACAATTGCATGCATTCATGGTAAGTTTGAGACGCATGGTAGTATGTGACATGCACGAGGAAGGATTTGGGAGGCTTCTCGTCAGTGTTGCTCAAGCAGTAGTTAACTGTAATCAGAAGTGTCTGGATGCCAATGGTAACCATTTTGAGCACCTCTTGTAATTGCAGAAGTCAAGCATGACTTGTGTTCATCATTTGTTATTGGTATATATTATTACAATTTTATTTCAGTTTATTCCTTTCTTAAAATGTGTATACATTCTTTGGCATCATTTGTATACAAAATTTTGAACTCACAAATGAAGAAATGTAAATTAAATATGAATGTGATAAAATATTTACTCTCCAAATTAGCAAATATTTTATTATATTTCTCATTGTGGACTAGGGTATAAAATGGGCATTCATTCACATACTCTTTTGGTGAGGCAGCAATTTAGTATAATCTTCCTGAAAAGCAATTTTAAAGTAAACATAAATAAATCTTAAAAACCATATGTTTTGACCCAGTAATTCTATTTATAGAAAATAATTCTTAAATGATAATTGGAAATGTGAACAAAGATTTATACAAAGTTATCTAGCTTTAAAAATAAATCCTGAATATGATGAATGTATAGCAATAGAGAAATATCATATGGTAGCATTTAAAAAGAATTTGATAATATGCAGAATTTTTAATTTAACTAAAAAGTAAAGATGTCAAAAAATAGCTACTGTCACTGTATTTGTCTAAATAAATTTATTAATGTATCTATAATGTTAAGTTTACAAAATTAAAATTTTGAAGAAAAGATCTTAAAATGTTACATCTTATTTACATCACACATTTTTTTTATTCATTCAAATATTTATTGAGCAGGTAGGGAAATACAAGGTGATGAAAACATGGTCGAAGAAGTGAGGCAAATGCACCCGTGAGTAAAAGTGAAGTATAAGGTTCACTGAATCACAGCAATCAAAAGAAACTGCCTTAGCAGATCAAGAGTGAGATTGCTTCCAGGCTGGAGTAGGGCATGGGGAGGTGGCAAATCAGGAAAGAGAACTACATTGAAGTAAAAAACTTCAGTTTGGATTGTTGATGACAGTATGGACTGTGTTTGTCTCTAGTTTTTCTTCTCTCCCCGTCTTTGGGCTTAATTTACCGGTAATGCCCAGGATTGTACAATGCGCTTTTTCTATACTGGCTTGCATTTTTGCTCTAATATCTTCTATAAAACTAGGTCCTTTCCATGTTTGAGGAATTTTTTCCTCTTTTTTTGAAGGATTCTTGACCTTTTGATCTTGGTGTTGATTGTTTTGAGTCTTTTCCATTCTGGCTTCATTTTTGGGCATTTTTAGCTGGAGTACCTCATATAGATTTCTCTGTTGGAGATTTTTCTTTAGCTTTCTCATCATTAAAATCATCATCTTCTTCATCATCATCATCGTCATCATCACATTCATCAAGAGCAAGGTGTACTTTTTGTCTGTGGAAACTTGCTACCACTTCCTGGGACAGAACACTTACCCAACATACTTAGATGTTTCACATCCTCCTCCTGGGCATCTTTGGACTCCACAGCTACTACACACTGTCCACCAGCGTGCACAGGCCTTGAACTGCACTCACCGTAAGACCACAGGTGGTGTTATTTTAAAGCCCCCAAGGGAAACAGTGGGTTGTACAGACATTGTCAAAGTTCTCAGTGTTACTTTAATTAGACTGCCTTCATAATTCATCGCTTCTGCTTCAACAATGTGCAATTCATCCTTTGTACCAGTCCCTAACTGGCCATTCTTAGAGATAATTGAGGATCATTTTCATCATTATCCTCCTTAAAGTGATAATCCATGTCAGCCTGTAGTTCACAACCACAAAGGAAATTTTGGGGCTTTGGGGTCTTCTATCCATGTCAATCAAATCTACTGTGGGGTGGTGGCACACACAATAGGTGCACAAGACAGAATTGCATCAGGGACTACATTATGGTTTTTGACAATGAAAATACATATTTATTTTACAATTTAAGAGACAAAAAAACTTTTAGTTTAAAATGGTGTTGTGAGTATGGCAAGTTTTGGAGGATTATAAAGTCAGAAAGTAAATGACAGTAATTAACTAATCAGTTTAATCCAAGCAGTAAATTCAAATTAACTTGCTGCTGATTGATTTGGTTTACTTTAAAAATGTATAAACCTTTAGATTTTTTTTATTATTATTTAGTCAAAAGTTTAGTCAAAAGACCTAATAACCAGTTAACACAGACAGGTTTACTTAATTCTGAAGAATCACCCATGCTATTATCATGAACAATGTCTATGTAATTGCTGTTGAAATATTTCTATGACATATTAAAAAATTACTAATTTTATATAAGTGTTTATGACAATATGTGCCTGATGTATAATTTGATTAATTTGGACGTTTTCTTATATGTCAGACACAATACACAAGACACTTGGTCTTAATTGAATATAATCACTGAGTTAGTACAAATAACCTGTTTAGATAGCACCAAAAAACTAGTTGGATAAAATTCAAACAACCTGCTGGTTTGAATTTTTTTTTCTGGACATATAGCATATAAACATTCAAATTAAAAAATCTCAAATAAATTAACTTTGCATCTAGTTTCCTCTTGTTCAAAAAAGACAGTATAAAGTATTGGTTAATAGAGGTGAGTAAACTCTGCTGTACACCCAAAACTAATATAATATAATATTGAATGTCAACTGTAACTGCAAAATATAATAATAATAAAATAGAAGAAGTCAGGCTACCTGACTAAATTCTGT
This sequence comes from Lyroderma lyra, assembly GCA_004026885.1. NCBI lineage: Eukaryota > Metazoa > Chordata > Mammalia > Chiroptera > Megadermatidae > Lyroderma > Lyroderma lyra. The sequence continues at coordinate 109,562 of PVJL010002887.1, forward strand.
TCTGATACTATTAATTATATAATTTAGAGTAAATTATGTACCTTCTCCATTCTTCAGGCTCCTTATTAGTAAACTGGGGATAATAATCGTAGGTACTTTATTTATTTATTTATTCATTCATTTATTTATTTTTGGTTTTTGGTAGTTCCCTGGCTGGGAATCGAACCCAGGCCATGGCGTTGAGAGCGCCTAAGCCTAGCCACTATACCACCAGGGAACACCCAATTGTGGGTACTTTAAATAAAGATCATTTTGAAGAGTCAATAAGTAATAAAATATAAAGCCCATAAAAGAGTACCCACAACATGGTAAGAGAGTAACTAAGGCTCACATAAATTATTGAGTCCTTAATCTTCACTAATTTCTTTCACAGCAAATGTTCTTCAATAAGTAGTCCATACTAATTGATTGCTTCATGTTTTCAAAGAGCATTTGTTGAGTTTTTAATAATATTAGTAATTGGTAATTTTGAAGGTGAATGTTGGATTAAGTTTTGGAAAAACAAGAGGTAATGCAAGATGTTCTGACATAAAGTAATGCATTGCTTCATGATGAAGAGAAGGACCATACAGCCAAACGGGGAAAAAATACAAGTACAGGAGAGCAAGAGCTGCCGAGGAGCACACAGTTGGGCTTTGGATTCAGGAAGAAGACTAGATTAAAGAGTGCTGGGCTTTGGGGAGAGAATTTACATGCTGGGATTTGAAGAACATATAGGATTGACTTGGAATATAAAGTGAAAAAATGTTATGCAGAGGAAATACAGTAAACAAAGGTACAGATGCAAAAGAGATTGTGATGTATAGTACTCGAGGAAATAGATGAGGACGTACAGCTTACCCTAAAGGTCAAGGATAGCAAACATCTCTGCCCCCGCAGAGGAACGAGTGCCTTGGTCAACTGACTTGGCTGTAGCTTGACTCCACAGGAGGCTTCTCCTTATCCATTGCCTCTACTGCCACATAAAAGAGGGAAAATGGAGAGCTGTTTGTTTTGAGATTTCTGATTTTTGCAGATCAATTTCTGGTGATTGGGGTTTTGAAAAAAGTATATGGTAAGCTCAGAGCAAACAATTGCCAAGTTTGGGGATTCCTTAGCTTTATCACTTCCGTATGATTTTAGACAACTGTTGGGTTATTTGTCCTTTCCGTGACTCCTTGGTTAGTGACCAAACTCAGAAGTTTTGATAAGTGTAGATCTCTGAGCCTAAGTTCTATATTGTATCTGCCTCGGGGTGGGGGTGGGAGGAATACAAAGCAAAAGACAGCAATAGTAAAGCACTATTAATCGAATATTCCCACTTGCCACTACTACATACATGAGTGAATTTCTTTTACATTAGTGACAATAATTTGTATTTGTCAAGCAGAAGATATACAGCAGGAGCTCAATAGTAGAAGACTAGGTGGTCACTTTGCCCCATCACCTTCTTTAGCTCTTTTGTGTTCTCAAATTTAACTACCACCAATCTCCTTGCCTCTGCTTAGGTTCACACTCATTATAGTGAGGGAAAAGAATCTGACTCTTCCATTTAACAAAGGGGAATAATTAGCAAACATTCAAGCATCTTGAATTGCTAAAGTCATAAATGACCTTTCTTGGGCAGGCTGAATAGCCTTACTCCTCTACTTCCACATGAACCAGCTCAGACTGAAATATTTTCTTTTCATAGAATCATGTTGCAGACCACACAAAGAAGCCTATACATTTCAATATCCTAACATTTTTGATACTGAGTATGCTAATGCTCCAACTTTATTACCACGTGGTCTAATTCACCAAACAAAACAGATAGTTTGTTAATTAGAGGCTTTACTGTATTTTCAATAGTCTGCCAATGTCTCTGGGAGAGGAAACTTAATTGTCCTCCACCCAACTTCACTCAACCAACAATTAGTTAGATACCATTCCATGCAACACTAATTCCTGTTACCAATTTTAGCATCATTTGAAGTTCTTTGATTGCAAGCCACAGAAACCAATTCTAGATAACTGAAATAAAAGCAAATTTATTTTACCTCACAGAATCTAAGAAAAGAGAGAATAACCAGGCTTTATAAGTATAGGAATCAGGGCTGAGTCAGGATCTCATGGACAGTATTTTTTGAACTCTGGTACTGGAATGAATGATTTGCTTTCTACCACCATGTCTCCATGCACTAGTTCAACTATGATTAAAATACCTAGAAGAAACAGGTTTAAATCATATGACTAACCTGGAATCAATTGTCATTACCTGAGAAGATTGGACTGTAATAACTGGCATCAATTGATCAACTTTGGCATTAAAGAGTGTGTGTGTGTGTGTGTGTGTGTGTGTGTGTGTGTGTGTGTGAAGAGACTGGGAACACAAGAGATAGGGTTCTTACAGGTAAGGAAGATTTGTTACCAGATAAAGGGAAAGGCAAACAAAAAAATTATAGATGTCCATTCAGCATCCTTCCTGAAATAACTCATCTTTTTCTTTTATTACACCATTCTTTATGTATTTGTTTGTTTGTTTTTCCTGCCCCTTAGCTACTTTTTTCAATTTCCTCCATGAGACTCTCTTCTTTTATATAACACATTTCTTATGAGAATTCTTTCATTGGTTATCTTTTTTCAATATATATAGTGAGACAAGAAGGCAAAAATAACTCTTGCTATGACTTCAAGTCCCATCTGATTTTAATAATTCTCAATTTTTTATCTTAGTACTGAACATCTCTCTGTTGATTTCCTAATCCACACTTCAGGTTTGTGGAGATACGGTTAAATATCCTACAAGCATCTTAAACTTAACATATCTAAAACATAACTCATTTTCTTTCCCTGAAATCTTAATTTTTATTCCATTTTTTTTTACCACAGTGAAGGAATTACCATCAGTCTTGCCTACAACAGAAGTCAGAGGGTGATCTTGTGCTTTGTCTTCACTCACCACCTTCAGAATAAATTAGCCATTATATACTGTTAATTCTGTCAAACAAAAAGCTTTTGAATATATTTTAATTTGACTAGGCTATCTATGCACCTAGTTTAACAAAAACAGTCCCCATTATACCTGTTATCCATCATAATTATTAATTAGTGTGTGCTCCCTTTCATTCTAAAAATTATTCTAGTTTGATGATATGTTTAATAAGTTAAATAGCCACACTATCAATTGGCTAATTCCACTTCTCAGTGCCTACTACCTTAATGGAGTTTCTCATTACTTTTTCCCTGTTCACAATCTGGTTCCTACCTCATCAGCGTAATTTCTTGCTACACTTCCACATGGAGGATGTATTCTAACTACCCTAAGCTATTTACAGTTCTTTGAGTGTCTTCTTTAAGATTCAGATGAAGTGCTTCTTTCTCTGTGGAATGTCTTTTCTCTTACCCACTTGAAATCCTCTGCCATCAATTTTCAGACAGTTAGGCATCTCTGGAAGTACTGACTAGCACTTCCTTATTCAGCACTTATGCAGTAAATTGTAGCTGTTCAGTTACTTGGTCACCAATTGCCATCTTCATGTGGTAGCCACTCTGTTGCCAAAGGTTATGTTGCATTACTCCTTTTATATGTAAATATCTACTATAGAGTTAAATAAAAATTATAGCAAAACACATATTTATATTCTGCAACTTCTCCTTCACCTCTGCTACACCTCAACTGAAATAAGAACAATACAGCTTAGCATATATGCATAACAAAATATTGTATTATTTCTCTTGAATTTTTATTTTTTCCTAGTTGCATTTGCAATAAAATTGTCTGCAATAAAATTGATCAAGCGAGAATAATTTTTTAATTGATTTGCCTTTCAAATGTTTATATTGTAATCAAGTTTTATTGTTCTGCCCCTACACTATACTTTTAGAAAGTCAGACTTATTTCTGGATTAAGTTATTTTTAAAGCCAAACAATCCATAAGTTTCTTCAAGTATCTCATATGTGCCCAGTAACTATAGTCTTATTCATAAATGAAGGATTGGTATCCAAATTTGGGCCTAATCAGAGGATTTAAACTTCACTGTAACCTCTTCAATATGACTTGAAGGACATGCATATCATTAAAATACCAAATTAGAAGGGAGAAAAAAATAAGAAAAATTCAAACAAACAAACGAAATATGTATTGTTTAAAATTTTATGTGAAGAATCCCACAAAAATATATTTTTATATTGCTTTCCTATAAAAATCAGAAAATCCAATGTAAAATTACTTAAGCAATAAGCAAAATTTATTATTCAGATAATTAAAAGTCTGGAGGTAAAGTGATTTGAAGGTTGGATAAGTTGGTGGTGATTGACCTCATCAATGATCTAACTTTCTTCTTTCTATATAATCTGTCATCCTCAGTAAGTTGGCTTGCATGTTATGGACCCAAGATGGCTACAAAATGTGAAGGAGCATAAATTGGAGTCTTTTCTTCCGTGTAATGCTTTAATGGACTTTATTCAGTTGGTTTTCAATAGACGTTTCTTCTCAATCTCTTTCCCAGAACTGCATGATAGTACTAAGCCTAAACTGTCAAGGAGAATGGGCTTGCACTGGTTCTTTCAACAAGTTACAATTTACTTCCTGGAGCTAGGGAGAATACAGAAATTTATAAGTATGAGATACTTGAACAAAATGGTATTTTTAATAAAGAACAAGGTGGGAAACGGTGGTTAGTATCCAAACAACAGTGTCTTCCATATTATATATTCATTGTATGTTGTAAAACGTTCTCTTAGTTCAAAGTCAACAGACCTAGATGGAGCTACAAAAAGGCATCAGAAATCCATCGCTGGCCATGACTATGGGTATGGTATACTAAAAATTTAAAAACGATAAGTGATAAAATAATTTGAGTTTATCCAGGTTGTTCCTCATAGTAATCATTGTCTAACAGATACTTATGTTTCTCTCTAAGCCTCTGTTTTTTCATTTTTAACATGGAGATAATGGGATAAAAATCCACTGTGATGACACCTATTGCATATTGTTTTGTAGTAGTGTGATTATTTGTGCCTTTTTTTATGACTTTATAAGCTCATTATTGTGAAGAATGTATCACATTTGGAACATTCCTGGTAGTTAATACAGCAGCAGAGTTGATGCCCAACAAGTATAGCTAGTGATTGAAGGTATGAAAATAGGTTCTAAGGCCTTTTGCATAGTATTTAGCAAGCAATAAACATTTAATTATTAGATCAGCAGTGATGACTTGACTCGACAAAAACCAATTGCTGATTACATTTAAGTAATTGCTAATTAGAATGGCAGGCTATTGGAAAGTATATACAGCATGTAGAAGTTAATATACCTGGAGTCAAGACCTGCTTTTTTCTCAGTATTAATAGTTTTATACTCAAAACCCACTTTCTCATGTTGATCCTCAGTTTCCTCACTTATAAAATGGATACCATATTACTTACACCATACTGGTGTCATGATGATGTGATGAGAAAATATCTCTTAGAGTTACTAAGTGCCTCTACAGTCACTTCAATAAAACTATGTGCTGAGGCTCTGCATAGCAGTAAAAGACTGTGAATCACCAAAACTAACCATTGCTTCCAAACCAGTTAATAAAATTTTACTAATGTCTTTGTGACCTTATCTGACTTGATTTATCTGTTTCAATAAATTTTGCACAAATATGATTTATTTGAAACCTATTATAATACCATTAGCTAACTTTTTTTTTGAGTGGTTGCTTTGTACCAGGCTCCTCTCTAAGTATCCTATGCATTAACTCATCGAAATATTTTATTTGTTATTCGACTTCCCAAATGGCAAAACTGATTTGACAGAGGACAAAATGATCTATTCATAATTACGCAGTTCATGAGAGGCAAATGCAGCTTTTACACTCAAGTTTGCCTGATTCCAGAGTTGGGTCAATTATCCACTCCATTATAAGACCATCAAGTAAGGTTTACATGTCAGGGTAATGACAAAATGTCATGAAAAGGAAACAAGTAGTAGGCCATTTTTGGCTCTTTCAGTGAGGTAGTAATTAAACAGTTTAGCTGACAATTTCTTCTTGCTGTTGTAGAAAATACCATAATAAATTGTATATTAAAGCTAGCCTGGTTTCACTGTTAAGAAATAATCTCCATTTAATGCTTATTAGAACATCTTGTTCCTGTCATTTTAAAAAATGGCCATTAAGTTTGTCTTACATATAAGACAAAAGTGGTATTTTAATATACAACTAAAAACTAATAAAAATCACTGAATGCATCTTAGTAGAAGCAAAAGCCCTGGGAGATAATTCAGAGTTTCCCATGTCCAGTTCATACAGTAATGATTCCCACTCCAGAAAAATTAAAAAATGGTAGTCACCAGGAATAAGATGTTGTACATAACTATAGAAAGTACATAATGTAAATGTTCTAATATTATAGATACACATTACAGTATGAAAACATTTCAATAGAGCACATTGATCAATTCAGTTTTTAATGTGTTTTCCTTAGAGTTCTCACCTTATTGAAACGGTTAAGTATCTTAATCGGGAGACTGTTCAGTTGCTTCCATGAACCAACGATGAGCATACTATTTGAAACACAGTAGTTAACTCAGCAAGTGTGTGCTGAATGAGCAAATAACTGGGTGAAGATACAGGGAATGCAAATTTCAGTTTTTTAAAGGAATCAGTTGTTTTGGACACAGCATAGACATAAAACAATTTTTAAGAAATTAAGGTATAGATATAAATGTTTAGATCATCTGCAAAGTGAAAGTTTGGACTAAAGCAATTCACACAAACCACCTCATGGAAGGAGAAGCGTAACTCAAGGAGGAAAAGGAAAAAAAGAAAGAAACCACCTCATGAATCAAAAATTTTATGGTGGGACGATATCCTGAATGCCTATTACGTACTTACAACGTAGCCTCTTCCTCTGGCTATGAGAGGAAGTAAAAACACATAGAAACATAAAGAAAGTAGGAATTAATGGTGAGGCAAAGTTCACCTGGCCTGTGGCCCCTGAATTAAGAATCATTTTAAAGTACTGCAGAGATAAGCATAATGGAAAACCCACAGTCATAAATAGTTTGCTGCAAAATTTTTAAAAGATAAGCTATTGCAACTCAGTCTTCAAAATTCTACCCGTCTTTGGTATCATGAAAACTGTGTTAGCCAATTGCAAAGTTATAGTTCAACCTGCTTCCGATTGGGTAAAATAATACCCAGAGGACAGAGGTGCTGAAAGGCTTAGTTATTGCTAGTTAAGGGAGTTGACAATCATAAATAAGAATTGCTCTTAGTGCAAAGTAGAATTGTAATCAATGTCATTGTCATTTGAACCACATTGTTTGCAGTGTAACCAATTGTGAAACCAATATAATTCAAAAACTAAATTAGAAAAACAGATGCTTCTTTTGTTTGGAAATTTTAGTTTCATTTAACCATATTGTGTATCTTTTTTTTTTACTTATACCACATAGAAAGACAAATCACAGAGCATAATACAAAAATGCAGAAACATATTTAGCCAATTTGTGGATTTCATAAGCCATTCATAAACTTTGGGTTTACAAACAATTTCAAAGGCTTTTGAAAATATTTATAAACACAAGAGTCTCTATAATGCTACATGTAATTATACTATGCTTTTCAAAAACATATTCCAGAGATAGAGTTAATGCAGAATATCAAGTTTCCTATTTGGGGTTTGTCTTGGAGACAGTGAACAATTTATTTCTCAATCTCTGTCTCCACTGATGCTCGTGATTAAGCTAAATACATTGATGCAATGAGAGAAAAGAGATTTTTCCTGTGCATAATTTTTAAATTGACTTGTGATATTAGGAAATCAGTCTATACAGAGTTGGATTTATTTCCTCAGTTCACAAAAGTCCAACCAATTTTTGTTTTCTCCACAATTTCAACTATGTTTTAAGGGAATTAGGAAGTTCACTTTTAATGATTCTGAACTACCAGTTTTCCTATGATTTAAAAAACTAACATCTTTAACTTTGCATAGAGTCAGTGGCATTGTATATTCAAGCACAGCTTCAGTCATGGGCTTGCATACAGTGTTGACTTATATAAAAAAATTCCTAGAAATATTGGTATTTTTTTAAAGTAGGTACTCTACCAATGCATCATCATAAAGAAATAGAAGCTCTACACACACACACACACACACACACACACACACACACAATAAGTGCTAAGGGATGTTAATTTTAGGCAATCAAAAGTGTAAGTAATAAAATATGTTTTGCTACATTTATGTCATAGCATTGTGAGTATAAACTTAGGGATTTAAATTTTGTTTTTAACACAATAGTTCAAGGTGTTTTATATTATTTATATTGACAACATTTTATTTTCAACAACTTTAAAAAAGAAAAAGCTCATCTGGCTTGCAGTTCAAAAGCCCTTGATAAAATACTAGGCCTCCTTGAAAGCAGAGTATACATGAATCAGAACAATAAGGAATAAATTTCCTGTTTCCTACAAATGTTATTAGGATTATGGGGAGCATTAACAACATCTTGGAAACTTCAACCTGCTGTCCCCAAATCCTTTCCTTAACATAGGAATGAGGTTAGGTGACAGAGTGGGTGGCTTTATGAAAAGAAAAAGAAGCTCCTTTTGGAGTTCATCTACTTCCCAGTAAAGAAACATGTGTATGTACCAGCTGCATGGTTGTCAACAAATTGTCTTGCTCCATCTATTTTCTTATACATAAAATGGAAAAAAATAAAGTATTTTTGTCAGATTATTTTAAAGATTTGATGGCATGCTACATGGAGAATTACTGGATAAAATGTATGCCCCATAAACCTTAATTTTTTTCATCTTCTGTCTTCATTTTTTTCATTTCCCACAAAGCAAAGTAAAAGATAAAAGTTTAAATTGCATTATGATAGTAAATAAAATAAAAGACTTTATTTTGTCTCATCATTCTAAGGTTAGTCAACTAAAGTATGAACAGTTATCATACCAAAATATAATTTTGTATAGTGAAGTTACTCAACCCACAAATTTAAATTATGTAAATTCAGTTATCTTTGGCAAAAGGAAAGAATAAGGAAGTCAAGGAAAAAAAGAACAATGTAATAACTGCAGAAGATTCTTGCCACCATTTTAATAAAATAGTATGAATCTTGTAATAAGCTAGAGTGAGAGACATAATTTTCATTCAGTTTTTGCCCATTAATGAATGAAGCACAATTTTATCATTTCAAGATACTTATTTTCAGTGTAACATGCCTCATAAATTTATGCCAACCATTTCATCTGAACAAAAATACTGGTTGATAAGTCTTAAACGTGACCTTTTTCTAAGAGATTGTTAGTGGCCCCATATAAACATATAAATAAATAAATAAATAAATAAATACACACACACACACACACACACACACACACACATATACACACATACATATATATAGTCATTATATATATAATACATTATATATAATACATTATATATAAAATACATTATATATAATACATTATATATAAAATACATTATATATATATATACATTTTTCTTCTCTGTGATTTTAGACTTTATCCCACATTTAATTTGTCACTCCACTGTAAGATTAAAGTACATAACATAGCACAACACTATGTTATTGTTAAGGAGCATGTAGGAAAGGGAAAAATGCTATATAAGCAGTATAAATGCCTAAGATAATTTTTACTTATTGTCATTGAAAAAAAGAGGGTGGAAGAGAATCTGTATTGATGAGTGGTCAAATTTTTGCACTTAAAAAAATGTTTTTAGATTTTGTGGTTTGGAATGAGAATTGAAGAAGAATATACATACTGAAAGTAAATATTAATTAAAATGTTGACCTAATTAGGAAGATGCCAATTAACTGAGAAATTCCTGAAACAAAAATCAAATGTATTTACTACATTTTATAGGGTGCTAGGAAAATAAAATAATACTTATGCATTTCAGAATGAATGGTTAAAGAGAAAATCATAGAAAAATGTTTGGAAGAATATGATAACCAAAGTGAATCACTCAAAATATCTCACACCCACCAACCAATTACTAAGGTTTTCATAATTAAAGCAACTAAACAATTAAAATAATAGTAGTGACAAAAGATAATACTATTAGAGCAGACCAAGGGTTAATTGAGGTGCTTGACCTCAATAATCACTGCTCAGGATATTGAAGCCAAAGAAAGAACTTTCCTTGAAGTTTGTAATTTGGAGAATCAGACAAACCCCTTGCTCTTCCTGAGATCTAGGGACCACATTGTAATTTAAGGCCACTGCTGTTAAATATTCTGCCTGTTACATCAAAAATTCCATAATCTGGAAGCTGGGAAGTCCAAGATCAAGGTGCCAGCAGGTTTGGTGTCTAGTAAGAACTGCCTCCTAATTCATAGACAGCTATTTTCTTGCTGTGCCCTCACATGGTGTTAAGAGGACAGAAAACTCTTTGATGTCTGTTTTATAGGGGCACTATTTCATTAATAATAGCTTGACCCTCCTGACCTAAGATCCACTTCCAAATATTGTTAGATTGGGTTTCAACATATGAATTTGGGGCAGGAAAGAAACATTCAACATATTAATCTTTGGTATTTAGTAGTATATATCTCTAGACATTTTCAAATCAGATAGTTAGAATTACTTTCAAAATATAGTTCCTTAATTTCAACTAAAGTACAACAGGGAATGGGGTATTTTACTGTTTACTAAGATTATTGTTGACCAGCCAGTAGTAATCCAATTTACATGGGATCCAAAGTACTGGTATACTGTCCTTCACTCCAAATTCAAGTCTCAATTCCAAACTGAGACCATAGTGACATGTGGGTACATAGATCCAAAAGAGAGGTGCCAGCACCCACCTCTAATGACTTGCCCACAGAGGGGTTTCCTAATTCTTGAAGAGGATGTGTGCAATATTGTAAATTTCCAGGGCTTACAAAATTCTGTATTATCTACAATTGCTTATTCATGCAAGACAAGGAAAACTAACAGAAGAGGCTAATGAGTATCTTCAGGAATATAATACCAAAGGATTAGGGGCACCACATGACAATACTTTTTCATTTATTTTAAGAGTTGGATTTTAGAAGAGAAATGAGATTATGGGAAGAGAAAAGCTTCTACACAAAAGGGTACCACAGAACAGGTAAGTGTGTCTTAGACCCTGGCTCAAGATATTGCAATAATGGACTAATATAGCTGGTCAAGAATAAGAGGTACAAGAACTGTTTAAGCTGAAAATAAAATGTAGGAGAAAAAGTGGAAGAAATCTTAAATCTAGTTATTATAATAAGCAAAGAATGTGAGCCAGAGAGATAATAGTGAACAAGATGCCTGGTAAATCATAAGAAAGCAAATGAGAAAAAAGGTCATAATCAATACATGAGATCAATCAGCATAATAATAATAGGGCTTGGGTAATCAGAGTAAACTTACAATCTTAGTAGAAAAAGGTAAATAGTTATTACAAATATTTAATCAGTGATGTCATATGTCTCTTGCTTAGAATCTAGAATTGAAAGGGCTTCTTTGAATCAAAAAGTCCACAGAAAGTATAAAAAGCAAGAGAACTCTCTATGTCCATAAAATAAGAATTAATGGAGAAATTATGAATCAGAGAATGGCTGAAAGCTGACAGCATGTTATTGGAAGCAAAGAAAAGGAGACATACAAGTAATATTTATTCATGTAGGGTACTTAAAGCCATTGAGTCAGAGAAAACAGAAAATGCATTGCTAACATATGTGACAAAGCATATATAAAAGCAAAATAGCTTTGGCTATCTGGATTTATTAGTTTTCAACTGCTGCGTAACAAATTATTACAACTTAATGGTTTTAAAAAAATCTCCATTTATTTATTCAGAGTTCCGTAGGTATAAAATCTGATACAGTGTTACTGTCCTCTGCTCAAGATGGTTTTCTTTTTCTTTTTGAGGATTATTTTTGTTAAATTTATTGAGGTGACATTGGTTAGTAAAAATTACATAGGTTCCAGGTGTACAGTTCCGCAATTTATCATCTATGTATTGTGTTATGTGTTCATCATCCAAACTCAGTTCTTTTTCTATCACCATATATTTGAGACCCTATTCCTTCTCTCCCAACATTCCCCCAATACCCTCAGATAAACACTAACCACTAAACTATTGGTTGTGTCCATGAGTTTTGTTCATTTGTTGCTTTAGCTTTGTGTTCCATATATGAGTGAAATCATATGCTTCTTGGTTTTTCTTCTAATGGCTTATTTTCCTTTGCACGATGGTTCCAAGGTCCATCCATATTGTCATATATTGCCCTATTTCATCTTTTCTTATGGCTGAGTAATATTCCATTGTATATATGTACCACAGCTTTTTTATCCAGTAGTCTATCAAAGAACACTTTGGCTGTTTTCATGACTTGACCACCATGAATAGTGCTGTGATGAACATTTGGGTACATGTATCTTCCCAGACTAAGGTTCTCAAAATTTTGGGGTAGATACCAGAAGGGGAATTGCTAGTTCATATGGTAATTCTATTCTTAGTTTTTTGAGTAACCTCCATACTGTCTTCCATAGTGATATTACCAATTTGCATTCCCACCAGCAGTGATGAGGGTTCCTTTTTCTCCACAGACTCTTCAAAACTTGCTCTTCCTTGTCTTCTTTATAATAGCCATTCTAACAGGTGTGAGTTGCTATCTCACTGTGGTTTTGATTTGCATTTCCCTAATGATTAGTAAAGTTGAGCAGTCTTTCTTATATTTGTTGGTCATTTGTGTATCTTTCTAAGAGAAATGTCTGTTCAGGTCCTCTGCCCATTTTTAATTGGGTTGTTTTATGTTGTTGTTTTTTAGTTGTACAAGGTCTTCATATATTTTAGACATTAGCCCCTTATCAGAGGTGTTGTTTGCAAACATTTCCTTCTGTTAGACTGGTTGCCTCTTTGCTTTGCTGATGGTTTCTTTGCTGTGCAGAAGCTTTTAGTTTGATATAGTCCCATTTGTTTATTTTTGTTTTTATTTCCCTTGCCTTTGAGGTTAGGTTCATAAAGTCATCCCTAAACCTAAGGTCTATAAGTTTACTACTGGTGTTTTTCTGTATGCAGTTTATTGTTTTGGGTCTCATGTGGAGGTCATTAATCCACTTTGAGTTCATTTTGGTATACAGTGACAGTTCACAGTTCAGATTCTTCCTTTTGCATGTGGTTTTTCAATTTTCTCAGCAGTATTTACTGAAAAGGCTTTCTTTTCCCCATTGTATATTTTGTGCTTCTTTGTCAAAAATTATCTGTTGATATATTTGTGGTTTATTTCTGGGTTTTTGATTTGGTTCCATTGGTCTGAGTGTCTGTTTTTTCTGCCAATAACAAGCTGTCTTGATTATAAGTGCTTTGTAATACAGATTGAAATCGAGGACTGTGATGCCTCCAGCCTTATTCATTTTATATGGGATTGCTTTAGCAAATTGGAGTCTTTTGCTGTTCCAAATGAATCTAATGATTCATTCATTTAATTTTTGGAAGAATGTGGGATTTTGCTGGGAATTGCTTTAAATCTGTATATGGTCATTTTAACTGATGATTCCTTCCAGTCCATGACCATGAAATATCTTTCCATTTCTTTGTATCCTTTTCAATTTCTTTCAGTAATGTCTTATTGTTTTCAGTATGTAAGTCCTTCACATTCTTTGTTAATTCCTAGGTATTTTATTCTTTTGGTTGTGATCACAAAAGGTATTGTTTTTCTCATTTCTTTTTCTGAAGTTTCCTTGTTGGTATACAGAAAGGCAATTGATTTTTTTACATTGATTTTATATCGTGCAACTTTACTGTACTTGTTCATTATTTATAATAGTTTTTTGTGAAGTCTTTAGATTTTCTATATAAGGGATCAAAAAGTGACAGTTTAACTTCTTCTCTCTCAATTTAAATGCCTTTTATTTTATTCTCTTACCTGATTGCTTTGGCTAGAACTTCCAATACTATATTGAATAGCAGTGGTGACAGGGGGCATCCCTGTCTTGTTCCTGAATTTAGGAGAGTAGTCTTCAGTTTTTCCCCATTCAGTATGATAGTAGCTGAGGGTTTGTCATATATGGCCTTTATTATGTTGAGTCCTTTCCTTCTATACCCATTTTACTCAGTATTTTTTTTTATCATAAATGGATGTTGTATCTTGTCAAATGCTTTTGCTGCATTGATATAATCATAATGTTTTTATCTTTTAGTTTGCTTACGAAGTGTATCTCATTGATTGATTTGCATATATTGAACCATCCTTGTGCTCCTGGGATGAATCCCACTTGATCATGGTGTATAATCTTTTCAATGCATTGTTGTATTTTATTTGCTAATATTTTGTTTAGGATTTTTGCATCTGTGTTCATCAGAGATATTGGTATATAGTTTTATTTTTTGTGTTATGCTTAGCAGGCTTTGGTATTAGGATTATGTTGGCCTCGTGGAATGAGTTGGGAAGTACTGCCTCATCTTCAGTTTTTTGGAAGAGTTTGAGGAGGATACATAGTAGTTTCTCTTGGAATACTTGATAAAACCCATTGGTGAGACCATCTGTTTCTGAAATTTGAGGAGGTTTTGGGTGATTGTTATAATTTCCTCACTGTTGATTGGTTTATATAAATTGTGCATTTCTTTTTGGTTCAGTCTAGGTTAGACTACATGTTCCTAGAAACTTGTCCATTTCTTCAAGATTGTTAAATTTAGTGTCATATAGTCCTTCATAATATCTTGGCAGGATCTTTTATATTTCTGTGGTATCAGTAGTGATTTCTCCCCTTTTGCTTCTAATTTTGTTTATTTGTGTTTTTCCTTTTTGCCTCTTCATGATCCATTTATTTTGGCTTTTTGTTTCAGGCTGAATAGACTTCAGTATTTCCTGGAGTGCCAGCCTTATGTTGGAGAATTCCCTCAGCATCTGAGAAAGTCTTTATTTTCCCTCCATTTCCAAAGGATAATTTTGCTGGACAAATTATTCTTGGCTGGTAGTCTCTCTTTTAGTATTTTGAATATATGATTTCACTCTCGCTTTGCTTGAATAGTTTCTGCTGAGAAAGCTAATGACAGCCTGATGGGCATTCCTTTGAAAGTTACAATTTTTTTTCCCCTAGTGGCCTTGATATTTCTTTCTTTGTCTTTGATTTTTGGCATCTTCAGGCTAATGTGCCTTGGAGAAGTTCTGGTGGGGTTCTGGGTTTTGTTTCCTGCTTCAATTTGGGGTTTCAGTTCTTCCTATAGGTTTGGAAAAATTCTTGTATACTATTTGTTTGATTAGGCTCTCATTAAAATTTTCTTTGCTCTCTTCTGGTATTCTTATTATTCTAATGTTATTCTTTACAATGGAGTCAGATAATTCTTGTAGCAATCTAATTTTTTTTTTTTTTTTTTTTTTTTTTTTGGTTCTCAAATCTCTTTTTCCTTCTGTTCAATTTCCATGTTTCTATCTTTGATGTCACTAATTCTTTCCTCCATCTGGTTGGCCCTGCTTTTTATGCTAGTTAAGTCATGCTTTATTTCTTCTATTGCATTGTTTATCTCCTGAATCTCTATTTGATTCTTATTTATAGTTCCAATTTCTTTGTTAAAGTGGTCCTTTTGTTCAGAGATTTCCTTTCTGAGATCATTTATCTGGGTCTGAGTACTCTGTCAGCATTCCCTGAGCTCTCTGAGTATTTTTAAGGACTGTGATCTTGAATTCTGTGTCACTTAGAGTATATTTTTCCAAATCTTTAAGTTCCTTTTCTGGAAATTTTCCATTTTCTTTCTGAGATGCCTTGTTTTAAGGGACCTCATTATAGTTGATGGTTTTTTCTTTCTAAGCATAAGGACTTTTTCCCCAGCAGATATGGAGAGGTCTTTTGTTTACTTCCCGGTTGGTGTCACTGAAGCATCTTACAGTATTTTTTCTTGGTTGTTCGATTTTTCTCACTCTTGAGCTTTCTTGAAGGGTGGGCTTCTCCTCTTTGACTCAGTTGCCTTGGTTTTGGTGAGCTTCTTCTTTGGGAAAAATGTGGTGGGCAATGACATTCTCTGCATCTGAGGTTGGTGCAGGCAGAGGTTGCTGTGCCTTTGTTTTACAGTTTCCCTGAGCCCTCCTGCTGCTTCCTGTAGTGGGTGGGGTGGAGTTTATTGGGGAGGGCTCAAGGCTTGTTTTTGGCACAGGGTAATGGCAGTTTGGGAGAAAACAAGGGGAAGCAGCCAGGCTCCATGTTAACAGTTTCTGTCCAGCAGTGGGAGCAGTGTGGTTCATCACTGCTGTTTATCCTGAGGTTGCTCTCTACTTTGGGTGTTGACTATGAATAGACCT
This sequence comes from Lyroderma lyra, assembly GCA_004026885.1. NCBI lineage: Eukaryota > Metazoa > Chordata > Mammalia > Chiroptera > Megadermatidae > Lyroderma > Lyroderma lyra. The sequence continues at coordinate 125,809 of PVJL010002887.1, forward strand.
GTCCCTCTGTCAGGAGCACTCAAGGCTGGGGTGAGCGCAGTCTGCAGCAAAAGTGCACTCACTCCTCCATCTGGGGTGTGCCAAACTATGCCTAGTGCATGCCACAAAGCAAGCTTAGCCATTTGTCAGAAGTGCACCAGAGCTGGGTGGATGCACACGGCAAAGCATGCTTGACCCTCCATCAGGAGAGCATGTAGACAGTTTCACACCATTGGCACCGACTTTCTCTCTTCTCTCAAGCCCACATTTCACCTGGGATTGTATTTCGTTCTAGTCAGTGACCACCTCCCCGTCTCCTCGCAACCCACCCATTAGCACTTAGTCTCAAGCTTGTACAGGGCTGATTTGTAGGCAAATCCTGTGCCTGTCAGCTCCTAGTTTTGGGCTGTGTTAGGCTGGGTCCCTGTTTTTACCCCAGGCCCTTCAACACATCTTTATTCAGGTCCTGTCACATCCAAGGCATGGTGCTCCAGCTAGGATCGCAGCACTTCTCGGCTGGGGCTGGGGCTTCATCTCGTACAATTGTGGGGCTTCCACTGTCTGCTCCTTCACTCACCCGATATCATCCTGCACTCTAGCCTGGTTCCCCTGACCCCCTCCTTGGTCCTTCTTCTGCCAGCCTTAAGTCATACTTCACAGCCCTGTCACTGCACTGCTCCCATGCCTTTTCTCTCATTTGCCTCCCTTTCTTTGACTTTTAGGTGTTTTCTTGCAGTGAGTGGATCTCTCAGCTTAGACTGTGTCTCTTGGGATTCTCTTGTCAGATTTTGGCTGTTCCATTTGTAAATTTCCAGAAGAGGTTTCAGGGACATCCTCTCACACTGCCATCTTGATCCTGTCCCATTCAAGATCTTACAATATCAAAATCAAGGTGTTAACTTGACTGAATTTTCATCTTAAGGTAATGAAAAAGGATCTACTACCAAGATTATTCAGGTTTGACCAAATGCATTTCCTTGTGGTTTTAGGATTGAAGTTTCTGTTTCCTTGCTGACATTAACCAGTGGCTATTCTCAGCTCCTAAAAGTCACCTACATATCATGTCATGTAGTCCCTTCCATCTTCAAGTCAGTGACAGCTTTAGGAATTCTTCTGCTTTGAACCTCTGACTTACTGGTCTGAGAGGAGGTAGAGAAAACTCCATTTTTCAATGACTTGTGTCAGGCCTACCCTATCTAGAGGACAATGTGTTATACAGTAACCTATTTACATTAAGTAAAATTCATCATATTCATAGTCCCAGCAACTGCTCAAGGAATAAACATCAGGGGTCAGGAAATCTTGGGGCCATCTTAGAATTCTTTCCAACACACAGGACATCCATTACAAGTCTTTTTTAGCAAAAGCAAAGCAAATAATGCTGATGACATGATATATTACTGACTACTTCTTAGAGGGTGTGATAGTCTCAGTATGCTTTCTCTGTTCTAGCCCCTTAGGATATTGTATCCATCTCTAGTGATGCCCTTAAGATAGATATTAGCAAACTAAAGCATATCCAGAGACGAGGAGCATTCTTGCTACTGCAGCAAAAAGGAATGCTTGAAGAACTGAGGCTGTATAAGGTGCAGAAGAAATGTCATAGAGACAAAATTAATTTTTATCTTGACTTTGATTTGTGTGGGGGAGGGGAAGTGTTAGTATTATACAAGGTCAATATTCACTGTGTTTCTAGAGTACATGGTAACAACTTATAGGTGAAAGCAATAAGAAAGCATTCCAGTTCAATACAAGGAAGAGGTTACTTAAAAAAAATCATGTTTTCTTGAAAATCTCTAGATGTTTGTATAGAGGGTGCCAGCTGCTTTATTAAAGACTATTCTTTAGAATATAAATAAATAGAAATTAAAAAGAAAAATAGATTTATGGTCAACTTTGTATAAGAAACTCTATATCAGGCATGTCTAAACTGTGGCCCAGGATAGCTTTGAATGGAGCCCAACACAAATTCTTAAAACATTATGAGATTTTTTTGAGACTTTTTTTTTTAGCTCATCAGCTATCATTAATAGATTTTATGTGTGGCCCAAGACAATTCTTCTTCCAGTGTGGCCCAGGAAGCCAAAAGGTTGGACATTGATGCTCTATATTGAGCAAATAAACAATGCTAACCTTTTACTTGAGGACTATTCAGACTTTTTTATGGCCCGTTACTCTCTAATGGAAGGGTATAGCATGCCACTTTCTCTAAATTAATTGCACACCAAACTTCTTATTTCATTGAGACATTCTTAGGGCTAGTGTATCCCAAACTTTGCTTGGTAAGCTGTGTTTTATAGGGAATTCATACACTAAACAATGGTTTGAAATAACCACTGCAGTTTCCCTCATGATTTCATGACATATTCAAGTACTTATCGAAGAGATCATCTTTATTAATGTGAACTGAATAAATATACAGCAGCTGTAGAAAATGAGAGAAGTCTGTTTGAATGCCTGTGGGACTTAAGTGAATTATATGCACATATTCTCATAAAAATCAGTTGGACAACAGTGCTTGGAACCTTGCCTCCTCAAAGGTTTAGCTGCAAGTAATTGAATGAAAGATCACCTGAGCAAAATAAATTCAACAAATTAACAATGAAGCTAAAAAATAAGAAGTTATTATTATCCACTACTCTCAGTCAATAATTCAGGAAAAAAACAAACCTCAGTCTTTCTGATTGTAAGTTGTTTGTAACTCATGTACTTCACAAAATTAGGCACCTTTGTGGTTTTGACTTCTGTGTTGAGGAATTTCACTGTTATAAAAATGTTGGAGGTTTTCCCCACTGTTTCTTCCACTACTGTACAACAAATTCATTTTCCTCTTAGATAGCACCATGACCAATTGAAACTAAAACTATTTGTATATCTGGTTAAATATTTCTTCAAGTGAATCCCCTGAGATTCATTTTAGAAAATATTGCAGTCCAATAAATTTGGCAGAATTTGTTACTTTATAATATTTGTTTAAATTCTTGAAGAGAAACTTTAACTGAATTTTTATATCCCAGTACTCTAAAAGTAGACATCAGTAGAAAAAAAATCATAAAAGACTCTCTTATGAAGAAGTCTCACAATTCCTGAGCTAGAAAAATATTTTTGTGTATTCTTATTTCCAGTTTTTTTAGGGAGAGTCAATTAGGACCAAAGAGGTAGCAGTGATGTGACTGGAGAGAGCCTTACTCTTAGTCTATTTTTTTGTATTAGATTTTATTTTTCATAACTATGTTCTATAACCTCCAGCCTTCATTTCTTATTTGTGTGTGTCAAATATTGTGCCATAAATGTAATGGATTTACGTTACAATTGTGTGTATCATGTTTTTCTTTACAGTCAAATGTCCAAAATAAACATATGTAGTCACAATATTTTTAGTAGCAAACCTAGAATTCTCTAATGATAAGTTCTCCATATTTAATGTCTGTTCACTGATTTTTAATTAGTCTACTATTTTCAATATCATAATCTATAAAATCTATAATCCATTATTTGAAAAATTTAATTTCAGACCAATTTTCAATAAAGGACTACTCAAATAAAGCTAAATTTCACATATATTTATATAAATGCCATGAAAATTTGTCTATCTCAACAAAAGTTTTTAATTATAGCTAGCCAAGTAACAAGGCTACCAACCCATCAATTTAAGTAAAAATACAATTTTCCTTTTAACCTAAGACTGTCTTTTGGGTGGTAGCACAAATGTCTATAATGCAGGTTTCTCATTTCAAGATGATAAAATTTAATATTAGTCCTATTAATTATTGCAGGTTTGGGGGGAAAACTGAAGTAAGAAAGTTACAAATAGAATTTAATTAAAAATATCTGGCCACCAATATGATATCCTTAAATGTAGAACATCTCAATTTATCCACAGACAGGTAATATCTGTGTAAAAATCTCATAGTAACCCACAGAGGTCTTTCAGCTTGTGCTACGAAGCACCAGCTCTGGGGCTGGGGGAAGAACGTAGCCTCCTAGGTCCATTCAGTTCTTGGCCTATAGGCTGAGATTGCCACCAAGGGAGCCAATTAGTGCCAGATATGTTGGTGGTTTTTTGATGTAGAAAAATCTCCCCTAAGAACTGGACTGAGATGAGCCATCAAATGATAGTGATTTTCAGTCAGTAATGATCTGGGATTTAAATAGAGACTTTTAATTGGGTTACCAAGCAACCTGCAAATATTTTGGTGATACCTGCTGAGTCAATTAGATAGTTTGTAACCCACTCTCCTCTGATTACTTTATCTTTGATATCACTATATTACACATTATAAATGATCTTCATTTTTTTTTCTCATTTGTCATTAGCCAAGAAAGTCATCATTGAGTCTTTTGTTCATTTCTTCCAGTATGTTTTCATGTGTCCAAAAAGAGGTTGAGCAAAGAGTGGCCATAGGGAATATAGAGAAATAAGTATTCATTAAGCTTTCTTCTTACACTCCCAGCTTCTCTTAAGTGGAGTAAGAACTCGAGAAATCAAAAAAGCTACAAGAAATTGTTTCGTAAATCATAATTCTATTTGACTAACAAAGCCAGAATGTTGTGTTTGTTTCTTAGATTTGTTCTTAAAACATAAAAAGTGAAATGTTAAAAAAATTGTTATTATGATTTTTGTTCTACTGGAGAGTTATTTTCAAAGAAAACTTGCAGAGAAAAATGAATTCTGCTTCTCATTGCTTCCAGATGCCTCTGTCAGTCCCTGTGGCCAAGCATATTAACTTTTCTCTGACTGCTACTGTCATTTCCTTCAGTTCTTCGTGCTCAGTCACCCCACATGGGTCTTCCTTGGTTCTTTAAACTACATCCTTCAGTTGTCTTGCCCCATTTTGAGGTTGGTATGATTTTTTCCAAGTGTTACGTTTGCCACTCTGGCTTTTAGGTAACATTTCATGATGCCTTTCAACCTTTTAACTTGCACTCTCTGAGCACAAGGTGGGCTTTTCAGAAAGGCTGCTTTCTCCCTTTGACACCTGTGTGGTATAACTCCCCCACTGCAGATGAAGCAGTGGCTAGACCTTTGCTTCTCCTAGCTTTTCTTCCATGGACAGCTTTGCCTTTCTCCTCAGTCATTTATTTGAACTCTTTTTGAGGGGGTATTCCTAAGAGAACGTGTGCTCTGTTTGCCTGACTTTGTGTTTCTTTGAGCACCTTTTTCTCTTTCTTTGATAACTTGTCCACACAAAAAATAACATCAAGAGATCTAACATTTCCATTCCTAGTTCTATACTAAATGCAAGCAGTCAAGTAAATGATAACATAAATCATGGTGCTCTTTCAAAGATCACAGTAAAGGGACCCTACAGTTCTCCATTGCATTTTACAAATGAGGAAACTGAGGAGCCAACATGTTAAAAGGCTGACAAATGTTATGTACATAGTACAAATGGCTGAGACTTAAACCTGCCTAATAACTCCTAATCGTGTGCTCTGTGAGTGCATTCTGGTGTCTTTCATTTGATCACTATATTTCTCACTTAGCTGTTTTGCTAACAGTGGTCAAAATAGAAGTCAAAGGGACAAGAGATTCTGTATGTTTTATATGGAGACATTTCATCCACAAAATATAAAATAAAAAATATTATTGAGAAGGGCAATTGAAATGGGGAACATTGGGGGGGGGGGAGAAGTCATAAGAAACATTTTAGTTATGAGTTGAAGCTCCAAATGCTTATACAAAAGCACAGAATATTCCAAGATACAAGTATTAGGTATCATATACTGTGAATCAGTGCCCTCCTACCTGCCAAAGTGTCAAAAATCAAGTGAAAACAGGCATACACACACACACACACACACACACACACACACACACACACACCCCTAACAGTATACTCTCAAAAGAATATCATACTAAGAATATCCTACCTCCCTGTTACTAAATTTAGCACTGAGGCTTGGCAAGGTATCTAGAGAAATCCTATTTATTCTTCTTTATAAACTTTTCCAAATGTAGTTTTTATATTGTACTCATTAAAAGATTATTTCTAAGTTCATTTTTAGCTAAATGATCAGCTGGGCTCCCATTAAGAGCCGCTGCAAAGACAACTGTTAAACATGAGGTTGCTGAGGTACAAGATGCAATTTTCAGTTGAGTTTTTCCTTTTTATTGTTTCCCTGCTTCTTTCTCTTCTCTGACCAGCCAGAAACATAATACAGACCAGGCTGGGAACTACCAGCTCACAATAAAGCAATATTCTAATTAGCCTCCTTTTAGTCAGGGTTTCTTTTGACAGGTGTCAACTAGATTTAAAATGGTTGGCTGCTCGGTTTTTTTCTTTCTTTCTTTCTTTCTTTCTTTTTTCCCCCTTTTCCTACACTGTCATTCCTTGAAGTAGAGTTAAATGCTGACATCTCTTTGTGCTTAACTAGAGATAACTATCAAAGAAATGCATAAATTACAACTGTGGTTACAACAACGCTTAAGAGATATATCTACCTCTAATGACGAAATGCACACTTGATATTGGCCTTTGTGTGTGTGTGTGTGTGTGTGTGTGTGTAAACAGAGTTGTAAAGTTTGGTTTATGAAATCTCAGGTTCCACATGGTTCCTACTCATTCTTTCAGGTACTTTTACAAGTGGTGTCTAGGTTGGTTATTCTGTCTTTTTATCTCTTTCATGAATAAATTACAGAATTCTGCTTCTTATCAAAGAAAACATTCGACTCAGGGAACACAAAATATTTTTTAGACCATAAATTATTCTTAAAGAAAATCTTACATGAGTTGGACACTCACTATGATGTGACACATACAAACACACACACACACACACACACACACGCACAATGACAATCTGAAAGTCTGTCTATAATCATTCAAAACTAATGCCACCAAACAGGCAAGGACAACGTGTCTGCTTGATGGCATTAGTTTTGAATGGTTATAGACAGACTTTCAGATTGCCATTGTTATCTGATAGTCCTTAAAGCTAACTAGCTTAAAAAAATAAGCAAGCAAGCAACCACCAAAAATACTCTAACTCCTTGACCAACAACTGTGAATGACAAAATATGCTCAGCTCTTCTCCTGTGGCATTTTCTTCCTGCTTATTGGCACAAAATGTGATTTTGTGGTAGAAGGTTGGAAATGACCCCTTGTAATGATGAAATTTACATAAATAAATGCTGATAGCACAAAACAGATAATATGCTGTGGGTATCATCACAATAAGTTGTCTCCTACTGACACAAGAGTCTAGGTGGGAAGCACACAATTATGCAAATCAAACTAATGTGAGTTGCTCATTACTGTCATGGTGGTAAAGGCAAAAACATATCCTCCATGGACAGCTCGAGGCTGGGCCACAAGCCAACATGTTTGGTTTTGCTGACAGAGTAACTGAGTCAACAAAAATAGGACATAATCGTAATACATCAGAGGCATCCACATCAGGGCAGACCTGAAGCTTAATGGACTGTGAATCCTATATCTGTGCAGAGAGTCCCTTCACTGGTATTGACCCATAACATGTTCGCTTCCACATTTGCCAATTCTGTAGAAACAGAATTACAGAAGCAATTTGGGGGCAACCCGAAATGTCTGCAAGACATTCTATTAGCTTTTCCTAAAACAGATGATATGACATTTATAAATACTTAACTAATGTCACCTACCCAAGTTTAAACACTTCCCAGAATATTTCAGAGGACATGCTGCCTGATCTTTGTCGTGAGTTCTCATTGTGGCACGAGAGATGTTCTCAAACAATAGAAAGTTAACTTGCCACATAAATAACTCTCCTATTACAAAAAAGGAACAAACAGAATCACTATAACTAGGAGAATATTTAATGCTAGAGAGTAGATAATGGATGTGGTTTTCACACAGGTAAATAAATGTGGGAGCAAGTGTGGGACCTGGTATAGGAGGTCAGTTGAGTAATGGCTGCTTACCTACCAATTCAATCCAACTCTCTTCTGAATGATTACATCACATAAGTGGTGGACCGATACCATGAATGGCCTCAGTGTTTCACCTTCACGGTATCCATGTCCTCTGCCATGAAACTTTGCAGTCCTTTTCATGATAAGTGAGCCTATTTCCTTGCTACCTGGTTCTGAGTTTAGCCATTTGACTTGCTTTGGCCAATGAGATATAAGCAGATGCATCAGAAGCAGAGGCACAGGAAAGCACTTTGCCACCTCTACATATGCTTTTCACCCAATATCTGGGAAGAACACGTCTGGTCTTGCTTGCTGGAGAGCAGGAGACACATGGAAGGGAGTTGAGTTGCCCAGTGGAGTCCAGCCTAGATCAGCGAATCCCAGACACCAGACTGAGCTCGGACCAGAACCACATAGCTGAGCCCAGCCTAAATTGCAGATTCACAGACTTATTGATGTTTAGTGTTTCAAGTCCTTGAGTTTTACTATTTGTTAAGCAATGTAATTGCATTAACACATAGATGATGTATTACAGAATTGTATACCTGGAACTTATGTAATTTTTGCTAACCAATTCACCCCAATAAATGTAAGAATAAAAAATGGATATGTATATAATACATATCTATTTTGAAATAAATATTAGTTTAAAAAAGAAAAACAAATAAACATAAAATCATTTAAATTGGAAAAAATATATATGTAACTGGCAAGTTTTCACAAAGTTCTACAAGATTAAAAATATGCAAGAGAAATACAATGCATAAATAATAAAATGACAGATTACTGAGTCACTAGATTTGTAGTATAAATACAGGAAAATACAAAGCAGAACTACAATGAGATACCACGTCACACTCACTAGAATGGCTATAATCGAAGACAGACAATAACAATGTTAGTGAAGATATGGAGAAATTAAAGCCCTTATATGGTGCTGATAGGAGTCCAATCACTTTGGAAAACAGTGTAGTAGTTTATTGAAATTTTAATTATAGTAATCCCACTCTTAAATAGATATCCAAAATAAATAATCAATAAAAACCTAACTCCATTACAAGTCTTCTACACAAATGTTCATAAGAACAGTAAACAAATGGCCAAAAAGTGGAAACAACTCAAGTAAGCATGAGTTAATGAGTGAAAAACAAAGTTTGACATATCCATTCAATGAAATATTATTCAGCAATCAAAAGTAATTAAGTACTGATATATGTAACCACATACAAGTCTTGAAAACATTATGCAAAGTGAGAGAAGCCAGTCACAAAAGACCACATACTGTGTAAATTCAATTCATATAAAATGCCCAGAATAAGCAATTTGAGAGGTTGCCTAGACCTTGGGTAGGTGTGGTGAGTGGGGTGTTGTGGGGCATTAAGAGTATTTGCATATGAGGAATAGAGGTTTCTTTTGGGGTTGATAAAAAAAATAGTATTAGATCATGGTGCTATTTGAACAATTCTATAAATATGCTAAAACCCATTTGACTGTAAACGAAGTGAGTGATTTTTGTGGTATGGAAATTATATCTCAATAAAGCTGTTTAAAATATATGCATGAACACTAACGCCCATCTCTGACCAAAGCATAACTTAAGTTTTATTTTAGACTCTTTCTCCATTCCTCTCAAATTAATTTTTGAGCCTTCATTACTTTTTATTTATTTGGTAGAAATGTTGGTATTGACCGGAAGATTTCTGTAGCAAAAACAAACAAACAAACTTTGTATTGTTATTTTAGAACCACATGTTGAGGTACTACTGTATTTGACACATTTTAAAAAAGAAACAATGGAGAATTTCTGACATTCAGTACTAGACATTGATTTTCACAGAGCCCTAGCTTTGTCTTTCCTCATCTTATTTTCTGTGATACTCACTCATGCTTCACTTGCTCTTAAACTGATTTGTGGAAAAGAACATATCCCACTTGTCACTTTTTATGGTTTGCAGATGGAGGCCAACTTCAGTAAGTCAACGACAGCCAAGCTGGCACGCTTGGAGCTGCTCCTGACTTAGTGAACACCGTCCCTCTTCAAGCATTAGGTATAAGGTTTGACTTCCTTTGTCTTGTGAAACTGAGTCACAGTCCATAGCACTCTCCTCTGCCCTGCCCCCTTGGGCATTCCCTCTTGCTAGGGGGTCTTCTGTACTGACCTCCCTGTTTCCTCCACCAGGGCCACAGCTTTCATTCAGGCATGCATCATTTTTGTCCCAGTTACCACTCTCTCCAGAGTGGTTCATTCATTTCTGGTTTCCCACTGCTTTTGTCCACCCTCCTAACTGACCCAGGAGTGATGGTTGTAACACGGATGCCCTGATCATCTGACATATTTACACACAAAAACACAATGTCATTGGCTTCCTTTTGCTCCTGAGAAAATCAAATTTTCTTAGTGTGATTTGTAAAGGCTTTTCCACTCTAAGTCACTGAACTTCTGCCAGTTCTCCTTTTTGACACAAGTAGTCCCCCTACTTGCTGTTCTCCCTGATGCCTTTAAATAGGTGCTCCCTTGTCTTTGTGAGTGGTAGTGGGAGAGATCACAATTGGTAACAGATACATATTCTAGAAGGCTGAGAGTTACTGTTCAATGGGTATAAAGTTTCAGTTATGAAAAAGTCCTAGAGAGCTGCTGTACAGTGTGTTTATAATTAATACTGAACTGTACACTTTAAAATATATTTTACCACACATGTATTTTACCACAATAAAAAATAGATAAATATATTAATATTCATGGAGACACTGATGTATCTTCATTGACCCCTCTTCACCTGTTCAGCCTCTGTTCATCCTCCCAAAATCTTTAGAGACCTGCCTCCGCCAGGAGACCTTTCTTTAACACATCTGAACTAAAAGATTCCTTCTGTGTTTTTAGAATCTATCTGTGCGCACGCAACATGGCATTATAATTTCAAATCAAACAGTTTATAGCAATTACCAGTCTACACAATGCCTTTTTTTATTGTACGGCCCCTCCTCCCTTAACTACCATCCGGAGGACCAGCTCTCCAGCACAGGGAATCCCCTTTCTCAGTCTTTATCTCCTTTCCACAGTTGGTTAGTTCACTACAGGAAGCATTTGTAATCACACAAGACTATGAGTGTTGTCCGGAAAATATCCAGCCATTGTTAATATAACATCGTCATATTACATAGCTTGATAGTTTCTCGACAGCCCTCAGATATATGTCATTTTTAAGTGTGCTGTCACATGATATCTATTGAAAATTACATACCCTATGGCACCAAGACACACCACAAAACACTGCCTTTAAGTTCCTTGCTACGGACCAATTTGCTTAATGACCTAGTCACAGGAATGGAAATCATTCATTAAGTGAGGAGTGCCTGTAATTCATTCATTCATTTTATTCCCTTAACCCATGTCTTCCTGCCACTTTCTCCCCTTTTAGAAATCTACTATAATGTGCTTTTTGGATTCATAACTGTGTATAGAATCTTGATTTTAAATAAGTCTCTTTGAAAATAGTGTTTGGTTGTGTCTGCATATATTTTTCAGATAATTGCTATTATACTTGAATGTCTCTGCCACTGGATGGATAAGCTACTTGATGGCAGGAAACTAGTCTCTTTCCAACCTGACACCTTGTACAGTGTCTGATACACAGTAAGAATCCAATAAATGTTTATTCAACCTGTTAACAAGACAATAAATTAATTATTTATATAGTTGAATTTATAATGACCTTTGCTGGACTTTTTACATGTTTGTCCATAATCTGACTATGAGAACTCGCAATGAGAACTAAAATCTTAAAATATAAAACTGTTTGAATCTCAGCCTCGTTCGCTACACATTTCTTCATTCCTCAATGGGTTGGTACAGTACTCTCTCGTTATTGATGCTAATAGATATTATAGAGCAGGGGTCCCAACTTCCAGGTCACAGATCAGTACCAGTCCATGGCTTGTTACAAACCAGGCCACATAGCAGGAGGTGAGAGGTGGTCAGTGGGCGAGCTATCCAAGATTCATTTGTATTTACAGCAGCTCCCCTTTGCTGACATTGCTGCCTGAGCTCTGCCTCCTGTCAGATCAGCTGCTGCATCAGATTTTCATAGAAGCATGAACTCTATTGTGAACTGTGCATGCACATCTTCCCCTTCTTCCCTCCGTGTAAAAATTGTCTTCCACAAAAGTGGTCCCTGATGCCAAAAAGGTTGGGGACCGCTGTTATAGAGCATCTTGTGGACAGCAACTTAAATGCTTGGCAGATTTCTACTTTCTCAAAATGGTTGATGATTAATAGCTGAAGTGATCAAGCCCAGAGGGAACCTGAGGTTTCCAACCAACCATAAGCTATTTCCTTATTTCCATCACCAACTGCAAAGATTTTTCCCCTTAATTTTGAACCATCACTTGGTTTTACAATCCACTTGCCTCTGGTTTGGAAACCAAGCATGTCAGCACTCCTTTTTACTGTCTCAGTGTAGCAGCAAATGTGTTTTGTTCTCGCGTTTAAAAAGTAAAGACTGTATTTTAAAAATCACTCTCTCCCCTAGGGAACCACTCATTTCTAACTCTCTTACAGGCCATGAGGACCTCAAAATTAACAAAGATGTCCAGAAATGTGAGTTTATACAGAAAGGACTAGAAAACCACCCAGACATGTAACAACTCAGTTACGTGCCTGGTTTCTGTCAGTAGAAATGTGTCTGAATTTTTAGGCTCATAATACACATGTACAGCTAACTGACTTTTATCTTTCCTCTGTCATATTGATCTATCAGTGAATCTATAATAGAAGATAGGAGCCTGGAACAGTAAAAAGTAATAACCATTGAGATGGATAGCCTGAACAAAAACGTAGTTTCATGGGGACACTTAGTGCATAGAACTGCAGATTCATGTCAAGGGGGCATAAGTATCCCCTTCAAAGCCAACTGTTAAAAACACCTAGTGCACAGATGACCTGCCTTCAGAATATGATATGTTTCTGTATTGATTTTCAGAGTTTCAAAACAACAGGAAATAGCCAAGTGAAAGTTTCTTTGCAGAGCACTAAAAGTAATTTACCATTTTCCTTTGATTTCAGCTTCAGATTTTGTTTTATGGTTCAAAATACAAGTGCTTATTTTTAAAAATTCATTTCTAACTTATGGTGGAAAGCAGCACTGGAGACCCAGGCAGTGTGGAGCAAGAAATGAGCCAGGAAATGAAACAAAACAAAACCCCCAAATTACATTAATGGAAGTATTGGTAAGTGAAGCTTATCTTTTACATATAGGACAATTGATTGAAGGGCAGGGTTTTACTATTACAGTGGTACCTTGGTACTCCTCATTAATTGAGTCCAGGAAGCATGGCAAGTATGAAAAATGAGTACCAAACAAGTTTTTTTCTATAAGAAATAACGTAGTGGTACTTTGGTACTCATCATTAATGGATTCCAGGAGGCACAACGAGTACCAAGCAAATAAAGAGTACTAGGACAAAAATTTTTTGTGTCAAAATGTGTTGTGTTCCAAATTTGATGAGTTTCAAATCAGAAGAGTGCCAAGGTATGACTATATCAGAGTATTCTAAAGAAGAGATTGAAGAGGCTCTAAAATGATCGAACTGTGGCTTTAAGTCATCTAATGTTGGCTTCTGAGAGTCCATCTTTTGTATATGTCTTTGCATGAAAACTTTGACGTTTAAAACAAAAACTGGCTGTCCAGGACAGAAAAAATCCAGTTCACTTTTTAGTGCAAGTTAGGATTGCTTTCATGTTATTAATGTATAGCAAAAGCTAAACGTGATATAACACTAATACTTTACAGTTTCTAACTAGACCTCTTTTCATCGATCATGTACTTCATATTCATGTTTGCTCTACGAAATACATTAAGAATCAGGAAAACAAATTTTGGCTATGCAATACCCAAATTTGATGTTTTTCTCCACTGTTTTCTTCATTTTGGGCTTTAGGAAGATGTATCAGTCAGAGTTTTGGCAAGAAACAGATGGCACACTCAAGAGCAATGATTCAAGAAAGTTTTAATGAAAACATTAAAGGTGGGCAGCATTAGGGAAAACCAAGAGAGGAGGGTGAAGCAGAAAGGCACTCCGGAGCTTCCCGGCCATGAGCAGGTAAGGGAATGTTAAGGGAATAGGGTGAGGACTGTGTCTGAAGGGAGGGTCACCCAGAAGGAGCTGTGTGCAGTGAAAGAGCAACCCAGAAACTGCCAACCCCTGAAGCAGTGGGAGGGAACCAAGGGAGAAAATACTTCAGTTTTTCTTGCCTAGTGTTCTCTGGTTTTCTACTAGAGTTTATGACTGGCTGAGCCTCATGGAAAGCCAGAGAAGAAACTCAGTTCCATGGCCCCTTCATATCAGCCTCCTGAGGCATAGAACAAGTGGAAAAACCCGAAGAATAATCTAGAGGGGCAAATACCCCATCACAGGGGTACATACAGTCATGTTTTATTTTAGGTATATGCTTATGCGTATAGAACTGTCAATATAATTGTAGTTCTTCAGCTGCAGTAGAAATAAAAAATACAACCTTCATACTGTACAACTTGAGCAAGTTAAGTGGGATATTTGGCTTTGGGAGTTATGAGTATGAAATAATATCTATAAGCATGGGAGAAACTGTTAAGATCTTGAGGATCAAAAGTTAAACAAAATTAAACAAAGAAGTACAAAGAGATGGGAATCCATTAACCTCTGCCTTCTACTTCTTAGCAAATACAACATTACAGCAAGAAAAAATACTGTGATAATGTACCCAGGAGCCATGAGAATGACTAACCTCTTCCTCACCTCTCCTTCTACCTCCATAAAAAACAAAACAAAACAAAACAAAAACAAACAAACAAAATACCTTTTAATTTGGACTATGGAAATATTCCCCTAGTTTACAAGACAAACAACAGGAAACAGAATTTTGCTTTAAAGACATTTAATCATAGATTATATTTTATAATAATGCATTGTGTGCATGAAAAGAGAAATATCAGTGTCATACGTTTGCCAGAACAGGGTTAAAATGTATATGAACTCTAGGCTATTTTTTCTAAATTACATTCTTGTAAGGAGCCCATTTATTATAAATATTTGAATCTGTTAGCTATTAGTTATAGGTTAGATTATTTTTGTCCTGTGTATTTATTTATTTTTTCATTCTTAGATGTTTTCATTGTGCCTTCTGCAATCAAATGATCTGGGTTGGAAGATTAGAAAAACACAGGATCTCACTTAAAATACACATGTTTATCTATTTTCATTAGGAAAGTGAAATTCTGGGCCAGAAAATTTACATTTTATACGGAATCCAGATCTGAGGTTACACATATTTGTTGCATTTTAAAAGACAGATGTGGTAGCTATTTCCCTATGTAGATAAATGATCTATCCATGCATTATCCATCTATCTAAAAATCTAAATTTACAAAAATTCAAATGCAAAAAGTAGCCTACTTGCAGAATTCTCTCTACCAACTGCCCATCACTGGAGAAATATTTACAGTTTTTAAGTTCATTAGGATGGTTGATTCTCACTTCAGATAAAAGGATAAGTATATGCTGCCCAAGTTTGCTTTACTTTTTTCTTTGCTTGTACTCTATCTCATCAAAAACAACTTTTCAAAGCTTGACTATTTTACAAACAACTTCTAATGGTTTGATTTTTTTTTAAGTAAGGATAATGGTAAGTAAAAATATAGCTAAAGGCTTCTCTCAAATCCTGTTGATGTTTCAGTTCCATTAGAACAGTATAATAATGTGTATCCACATGTTAGCTTTAAGAAAAAGCAGTATCTCTAGAGTGGTAGAAATATAAGTGAAGACTCATTCTAACATATGACTATACACACACAAACACACATGCTGACCTGAGAGGGGATTGTGATAAGAAGGCATAAGATTCAAAATCAGAAAAGCTACATTCAAACTCTAAATTCACCCCTTCCTAGTTTTGATATTAAACCCTTTCTTCCCCTTATGCCATTAACTACTTTTCTAGCCATTGTCCCAAATCCTGTTCATAATTTATATAATTCCCTGAATATTCTTCATGACCATCTACAATTACTCATTTGCTTCCTGAGTATTGTTGCCCTAACCTCTCCTGTCATTTTATTTAATTAATTTGTCCCTTATTTCAAAAGTCAGCTTCACTTTCAATTGCTCTAGGAAGCCTTCCTGAATTCCTGCAAGTTGAGCCAAGTGACCTCCACTTCTGTCCTTCTATAGTCACCATACGTACGACTGTGCTGATCCTCTTGTCTTGTGATTCTCTATAACTTTGCCTCTCCTCTCCTCTGGATAAAAATTCCCTGGAGGGCATGGTCAATATGCTGTTTACCCCTGTATTCCAACAATTTATAATATATTTCACATTATAGAATTACAATGAGAGTTTTGTGAATGAATGAATGTATCTTGAGTTCATTCCATTTAAGTCTTTACTGTGGATCTCATCGAATCTCTGGGTACTATCATTCCATAAATAAGTGAGAAAAAGTAAGACACAACAAAATCGTGGCATTAGAGGGACTTTGAAAAACTCCCCTGGAGATTACAACGAATAAAATACCTATACCTCAACCAATGGCCCTCTACACATTGCACAATCACAGCTTGGAATTAAGGTACCTACAGGCAGGTAGAATGTTAAACAAAGGAGAAATAAAGGGAAGAGTGGGGATGCAGTCACATGGGTCCCCAACTGGAACTCTACCACTGGGGGAGGGAGGAAAAAATAAGGTGGTGGGAAAGCACTCTGGGTATCACTTAGTCTGCAGGACAGAGGAAAGGAAGCCCAGAGGTGGGGCATGAGATACCACACCCACATGCAGACCAGTCTGCAAAATGCAGTGGCCAGACTTCATTCCAGTTCCCAAAAGAGGGGGAACAAATGGGCAGTGAGGAGCAGCAGCATGAATGCTCCAGCAGGAAGGAGAAGGAGAGAGCAGGGTGCATGCATTTCTCAGCCCACAATCAGGACAATCTGAAAGATCAGCATACATACAGGACTGACCCCAAAGCTCAGGGCAGAATCTGTGCATGGGGCAAACCAGAACAGAAAGGTACAATCATGCCCAAACTCCCTGCATGACCCCTGGAACCACAGGAAGAAAACAAAGCCACAAACACCCTTCCCCCACAGACCTCTGCCCACCCAGTATTAGAAGCAAATACCAAAGAAATTACAGCTGGGAGGGTACAGAGTGGCCGCAAAAAAAGAGAAACCAGAGAATTAAAGACATGGGAACAGATGACCTATCAGAAACAGCTCAAAGCAATGATTATAAAAATGCTTAAGGAACTTAATGATAATTTCAACAGAGAGACAGCAAGCTTTAAAGAAGATGTATAAACCAGAGAAAGAGAATGACTATATTAATTGAAATGAAGAACAGAATAAAACTCACAAAACTAGATAAAATAGAAGTGCAAAGCAGTCATGTGCAGGAAAAGCCAGCAGAAACTACCCATTTAGAACAGATAGACATGAGAATCCAGAAACAATGAGGATGGCTTGAGATTCCTCTGGGACAATTTTTAAGCAGAAGAATATCAGAATCATAGGTGTGCCAGAAGAGACAGAGGAAAAGCAAGAGATCAAGAAATTATTTGAAGAAATAATAAATGAAAATTTTCCTAACCTGGTGAAGGAAATAGACATACAAGTCCAGGATGCACAGAGAATCCCAAACACGATGATCCCAAACAAGAACACACCAAGACACATCATAATTAAAATGGCAAAAGTTAATGAAAAAGAGAAAATTCTAATAACAAGATAAATGTGAGTAGTAACTTATAAAGGGACACCCATTTGATTCTCAGCTTATTTCTCACCAGAAACTTTGCAGGCCAGAAGGGATTGGCAGAAAATATTCAATGTGATGAAAGCTGAGGATCTACAACCAAGAATAATGTATCCAGCAAGGTTAGCATTCAAAATTGAAGGACAGAAAAAAGAGCTTCTCAGATAAGGAAAAGTTAAAGAAATACGTCACCACCAAACCAGTACTACAGAGAATGTTAGAGGGACTTCTTTAAGATGGGAAGAAGGATGAGAGAGTGGGTAAAATAAGGGAAGGGAAGGAAGAAATTTAGTTTGAATGTTAACATAGAATTGAAAGCAACAAAGAACCAAAACTCATGGATACCGTCATTAAGTAGTTACCTGAGGGTAAGTGGGTGAGGAGGGTGGGATCGAAGGGACAGGGACACAAATACATGGTGATGGAAAGAGAACTGACTCTGGGTGACGAACACATAATACAGCACATAGATGGTGTGATGTAAAATTGTATACGTGGGACATATTTAATTTTTACTAATCAATGTCACCCCAATAAACTTTAAAAAAATAAGAAAAAATAAATGAAGAAAAGTAAAATTTCAAGTGTTTTCCATAAAATAACAAAGTAAGCAATAAAAAAGAAAGAGCAGAAATTTAATGCCAAACTATCTGACTCCAAACACTATGATTTTCCTATTGTTCCATCTTCCCTCTCTAGGTAATGCTCCAAGTCTCTTTTTCTCAAAGAAATGGAGCAAAGAAAGCTGTCCACTCCACAGAGTTGATAAAAGGAACAAAGGAAATTATGTCAGTGAATAATATGAAACAGAGTAATGAAAAAGTGTAACACCTGTATTTAGGGAGAAAAAACCTAAATAACACAAAGAATACGTGAATTCTAAGGGTTACCTAGCCACGCCCTCTTCTACCCTGCACTAATTTTCTTTAGAACAAGCCAAGCTCTGTCTAGCCATGCAAATCAGTCTCTCTTAGCACGTGTGATAAGCACAGTTGCACTCCTGGTGTTTCTGTATACCAACACTGACAAGAAAATGGATAGTAGCAGTAGAATAATGAAAGAGTATGAAGCTCAGAAAGGCTGCTCATTCTATTAGTCTGCAAAATGCCATCAGCCTACAATTTAAAGAGAGAAAGACACAGAGAAAAATAAGTTCAATTGCCCTCTAATTAGCCCTAATTAGCAAATTGAAAGCCGTTTGTATGTAACAAAAGATACCTATTTTTGTGGTTCAGCGATTGAAATGAATACTCCAAGTGGATAGAAGCTATAACACTTAGAGTAGGAAGTAATTGGGGGACAAGTATTTATAATTTCAGTAATGTTTTATGGTACAAAATTAATTATAAAAAGTTTTTTACCTATTGAATAATAAGAAAAAGAATTCAACAAACACAATTATTCATAGCTGTCAAGAGGTAATAAAATATAAGACAACATAGAGAAATTAGCAGAACTGGCAGTTTTGCAAAAATAATTTATAAATCAATTGTATTTTTTCAACGGTCTGTTGAAAGGAGGTACTTTGGAACACCAAAATGCATTATTTCATATGAAGGATGTCATATCTAGTGACAATTTAATTTTTAATCGCTCTGATTGGTGTCTAAACACAATTTTCAAACAAGGATACTTTGGAAGTTGCAATAATCCCCAAGTTGGGATATGTCAGAAGCAAATCACTCTGGGTAGAAGTAGAATATCCTCGCCTTCCCTTTTTCCCCAAGCCTCGTGTCTGTAACTTAGAAGAACAAAATGGAATTTTCAGGAGCCAGGGGCTTGAATTGAAGACAGGATTTGGGATGAGGCTCTGAAATAAGAGGGAATCAAATGTAAGTTAAGGGTGAGCAAAGAGAGTCGGGAGCTACGTGCTTCCTTTTTCACTATGTAGCCATTAGTAGTTTTCACCTGATTCTCAGTTATTTTCTGTTTCTTATTACCAAATTCCCAGCCAACTCAGAATAGGCTGGCCTTGAATATCACTTTCTCTAGTAAATTCTTTCTTAACCGACATTTTGTGGTTGAACAGATGAATCCCAGATGTGAGAAGAATAGTTCACATTCACAGAGAATGAAGTCCTGGCTCATTAAGAGAAAGATACTATTCCTTCCCTGGCTCCGAATGCCAAGAGAGCATTTTCTAGAGTTGAGAGGGAGTTGGGAACCTTAACGAAAGTCATAAGGAAAATTCCTGGGTCAACAGCAAAGTCATAACAAGAGAACACCATTTAATACCCTGCCAGTTCCAGTGCTGACTGAACGCGCCCTCCTCTTCATCATCTCCCACATCACCGATTTCAAGACTTAGATGTAGTGTTGGCATCCATGTACCCTCTTATCTAGTTCAAAAAGTCTAGCACAGGACCTCTATGTCTTTAGTGATTGTTGGACTGAGATTAAGAATCTAAAGAAAGGTCAAAGGGGTGCCTGTCACACACAATTCTCAGGTGGGAGGAGATAAACCCTGACGTGACTTGAGGAAGAAAACCCCCCTATGCTGCAGCCATTATCAACTTTGTGAAGGCTGAGATCCTCCAAGTGTAAACAACTCATCCCCAGTTGCAGAAATCTCAAGTGCTTGGTGGCGGCTCTATTGCCACTCACAGCTGAGCATTGCTAAGTGCGGACTTCTCACTTGGCTAAAAGAACATCCTCAGGGGAGTGTCTGGAGGAAAAAAATTCTTTCCTGCTTTGCATCTCATTGCTTAATAAAATTCAATTATTTAGAATGAGAAAGGAGTTGACAAGAAGACATAATAAAAAGGAATCATTGCAAAAGACCTACTTTCAACTGACCAACACGCTTCACGTTGATTCCCCAATTTTCTGGAATGCAGACTTTCTCATAAAATAACCACACTGTGCAATGAAAGTAAACAGTAAATCTTCCAACATCACAGCATGCCCTGAGATGAAAATGTGTGAGGGAAGGAATTTACATGCCAGGCTTCCCCTGACTAGACGTAACACAGATTCCCAAGTCAACGTCTGCTGACTGACTCATTTTTTTTCCTGTGATTTAAAGCAGATACCTTAAAAATGTATAAGATACATATTTTTCTCTGTATGCTCAAGTTCATTGTCTCATTTATGTATTGTATGTTTATTTAGGGGAATTTTGTTGGAAGTGGGGTTCCAAACAGACCTAAACTATAACCTAAGTCATAACATCCAAATACATATTAATTCTTCTGACCATATGAAAACAACCAGCACTCAGAACCTTAATTACTGGGGAAGGGGAAGGTCCAATATCGAAGGGGAAGGTCCAATATCGAAGAGGAAGGGCTGAATGAGATTAGAGATTTGGTAGAAAGAGATCAAACCCACAGATGTGTCCATCACCCGTCAGTGAAGCAGACAATTTTTATACTTTGTTTAACATTTCACTTCACTCCTGCAGACCTAGTCACAATTGTTTTTTTCTACTTTAGAATCTACTGGATTTCTATGAAAGAAAACTCTGATGCTTGAAACAATAATAACAGAAACACAAATTTTATGCTTTGTT
Source organism: Lyroderma lyra (assembly GCA_004026885.1). Taxonomy (NCBI): domain Eukaryota; kingdom Metazoa; phylum Chordata; class Mammalia; order Chiroptera; family Megadermatidae; genus Lyroderma; species Lyroderma lyra. Next base: position 146,978 of record PVJL010002887.1, read on the forward strand.
TTTTTACAGGCCTTGTCAGGCTGTAGAAACAGGTGCTTTAAATTAGGCCGCAGAAGGCCAGCAGGGCCTGGCTTTATTATACTTTGGTAAATAACAGTCACTGTTGTCATCAGAGTTTTCTCCACTTCCAGAAAATGTCACTAGCCACATGTCAGCAGGGTTCTTTGTTTAATTTCTACGGCTAAGGTGGCAAGAATATTATTAGAAGTAATAGCAAATTTAAAGTTTTATTAGCAGTAAACTGCAAAAGCTAATGGTGATGCCAACACTAGATAAAATCATTGTCACAGTTAATTCTGAACTCCTTATTTCAAGCTTAATAATAGGAAACTCAATAGAAAGGATATTACACGCGCCATATCACTCATGAGTGCCGCAGGCCTGAGTAACTTGTTATTTGGCTCATGAGTGAAATAAAATGCAGATTATACTGGCTGCTATCAGGGGCGTTGTTTTAATTGAGGGTGTGAGGAGGGGCGCTCTGAGTAGGTTCTCATTTTTGTAAATGTTGTAGGAATGCTCTGCTCATTTATAACTGTGACTTGGCATATCATGTATTATTATTACTTTTTGTGCTTTTAAAGTTATCTTTTGTTTCAGTTCTAGAAAAATAAGAGCAAGCTGGAGAGAAGGGAAAAATAGCATTGGGTGGTTTGCACCAGCATTTCCACGAAAGTGCTTCCCCAGCATTCTAGAGCCTTTGCCTCCAGTCCCTCAGTCTACAGAGGCAAACAATGAAATATTTTGCCTCATTCCAGTCCTGTAGACCAGCACAGAAAAGCCCTTCCACTCTGACATACAGGCTGGCCAGAAGTAAATAATACATGATGCGCTCCATTATGCTTTACATTTACTAAGAAAAAGGTGTTTCCAAGATTCAACATCATGTGGGATTCTGTGCTTTTTTTTAAGTATGTTGCTCTTTTCTTTCAAACAAGTTGAAGTGATTCTAATCCTGCTCCACAAAGCCTCCAAATGGGCAGCCTCAGGAGCACAGGTACATTCCTGCTTTTAGGGGAGTCTTCCAATGATGTGGCAGGGACTCGTGATTGCACAGGTCTATCTGCAGGCATCAGGGTGTGTGGGGATGACTGTTTTTACTCAGGCCCTATTCCCTTTGACTAAAGTTGAAATCCTAAGATGTACACAGCCAAAATCATCTGTACTTCTCTAAGTTTCAATATTCTTTTTGAAATAGTTGTCTGATGATACACTGTATGGACAGAGCTTCCTATAGTTAAATTTCTGAGTAATTAATTATCACTCCATGGCAGTTTGACTTCATCTAGTAATGGAGAGCTAAAACACTTAAGGCTGTAGCCAACTTGCCTAACAAATCTTTCACCTAAGTTAGGGAAGCAGCCAGCAACAGGACAAAGCAGTCAAATCTCTACTTTAGCATTTAAGTATGTAAAACATAAAATCTGAATTCAAAACCTGAGCAGTTCTGAATGATTTACTCATTAGCAGGTGAAATTAGCTCCCAAATTGCAATCTTGATTGGTTCAATAATGCTGTTAAACTAGTGGTGGGATGAATTTCATTTTCAATAATTTCCTCACTGCTGTTTCTCTGCATATTTCATTTTGCAGCCTCTGCCCTTTAAATGGTATTTCCTTTTTGCCAAAGTGCCAAACTGCAAATATATTAGAATGTTTTTGTTCATAATAAGATGATGCCATTACTATTAAGTCCCATTAGTAACAGAAAAAAATGAAACACTATATTTCTAAATTGTAAACAAACAGTCCTAAATTCCAGAGATGGTTAGGACCAGATATGCAAAATGCCGAACCATGAGAATTTGTAAATGTGCACAACTTCAGAAGGTTCACACGGACAATGATGCACACTGTGCTCATACGCACTTATTTCCTATTCACATGCTCCATTCTTCTGTTTGACAATGAATATTCTATTGTGGCACAAGAAATCCCCTTTTTTATTAAAAAAAATTAAGGATGTCATGCAGTTAAACATTATATTAGGATTTCATCCTCTTTTTGTTGTTTTGCACTCTCAAATTTAAGAGAACCATCAGTTTTCCCAAGATACTTTTAATAAATTGTATATACTAAATTCTGCATGGATGCCATGATATCTGGAGTACTTCCATTTGGAATCCCTTGGGAACCTGTAGAGATTTTTAATGATCATGAGAAATTGTCTCACTTTATGGATTATAGATTGTCTTCTATAATAGTCAGCTGTTTTGCTCTATATAGGACACATTTGACTCTTACCATTTGCGAATATGTTTTATGATTTATTGTTAACACATTGAATTCTGCTGATAATCACATGTCAACATACATAGCAAACTTAAATGATCTTTTCAGAGGAACAACTTTTGTATTTTTAATGATTATTTGAACATTATTCTTTAAACTCTTTAGAAACTCAAAGCAGAAGTCTTGATCTTTAAGTCATTTTTTGAATCTTAACTGTGTGTGATTTGTTTCAAAGCAAAGTTCACATGGAGTCCTCACTCTGCCACATGGCCCATCCAGTTATTGAATGTGTCATGTGTATGCTTCTTAGTGTGTGCCTGTTAGTAACTTTTCTCTGAGATGATGGTTTCACCATGGAGAAGCAGCAGTCACCCAAACTAACAAAATATCTGCCCCAGTGAAGTATACATTGTAGCAGAGAGATATAGTATAGCATATAGTATGTTGACTGATAAGAAACATTACAGAGAAAAATAAAGTGGAAAAGGAGAGCTCAGCAAAAGCCTCTCTGGAAAGGTAGCATATGAGCAAAGAGTCCTGAAGGAGTAAGAAGGCAAGCCGTGCAACTGGTGGCTGGGAGAGAATGTGTTAGAAAGAGGGAGAAGCAAATGCAAAAGCCCCCAGACAGGAGCTTTGCTGCAGTGTCTGAAGAATAGTGGGGAGGTCAGTGTAAACTGAGGCAGAATAAGCAAGGAGGGAAGAACTGCTGTTGGTGAGGTCAGAGATACGGTGATGGCAGGGTATCTGTGTGTGTCTGTGTATGTGTGTGTGTGTGTGTGTGTGTGTGTGTGTGTGTGTAGGAAAAGAGAGGTGGGGCTCCTGATTTAGATAGAAAGCCAGTGGTCAAAGGATTTTAAGGAGATGAGTGTCATGATATGCTTCATAATTTATAAAGAAAAATCTAATCTACCTTGAGAATAGACTATTGGGAATAAGAACAGAAGTAAGGAAACTAGCTAAGAAGCTTTTAAAATAAGCCAGATAGTAGATAAGACAGGGTTGTAACATTCATAAATATAGAATGAAAAAGTTGGACTCTGGATAGAATTAGAAGTTGGAGGGTAGGGTTGAGTAAGCAATTGTAGGTAGGCCTCTGTAGGTTAGGCAAGTCCTCACCAGAGAAAACCTTAAGTCTTGAGACTATGAGGTCATGAATGCAGATAGAGAAAAGAAGCTCAACGACTGAGTTCTTGGATATTAACTATTTAGACTTCAAGGAAATAAGGAGAATCATCAAATGGAACTGGGAAGAAGTGGTCAGTTAGAAAAGAAATAATCCAGGAGTGTGAAGTGTCCTAGAAGCCAAAAGAAAAAACTAATTAAAGATATGAAGGGTGATGATAAAAATATGTATTTATTTCTAAAAAAAGTCATTCTTTCATTCCCAAATAGCATGGCTATATAATGTTTTGGTGAATATTTAAATGTATTTAAACAAAGTCTACTTTTGTAAACAAATTATCTGAGTTGTACAATTATTAGTTAACACATTCAAAGAAATGATAATGAAATATCCTCTTTATTTAGAACATCATGAGAATTCAAAAGTTTGCCCCAATTCTGTGGAGATTCCAAAAATCTATTTTCAGACTTCTTTAATCTTTTTTTATATTTTTGCATATAGGAACATCTCTCTCTCTCTCTCTCTCTCTATATATATATATATATATATATATATATAGAGAGAGAGAGAGAGAGATGTATATATGCTTGCTTTGAGGAACACAGGTATAATTTTTAATGCTTGACATGGCAAAACTCCAATTTTAGAATTCCTGTTAACTATTTGCTTTTTGTTTGTTCCTTGTTTAGATTTCCATGCTGAAGATCTTTGGATCTTTGGAATTCTCATCTCTGGAATTCCTTTCCCTGGCATGATTTGTAGGCATCTGAACTTTGCAACATTTAGGCCACAAGAAATATTTTGTGACTTTTGGCTTTATTTACCACCTATAATTTTATACATCAATTTTGGAGTTGTTATAATTCAAACAATCACCAAATAGGAGGCCAATTTTGTCTGAGAGACTGTTTATGTTTCATCTGACTTTGGTTTTACTGAAGACATAGAAGTGTGTAGGAGAATAAAGTAGGAGGAAATAATTTGGCAACTATCCTATTAGTTTGAATCCAGATTAAAACCAACTGCGTGATTCAGAATCGGAGCTGTTCTCTGAGCAGCCTGTCTTTAAGGGGCTTCTGGACTTGCCCATCGCAGAAGTCCTCTTTTGAACTTCCTCCCCCAGTTCCCCACAGGCACAGTGACTTGTTTTACAAGGCAGATTATGTCTTCCTCTGGCTTGAGTGTCTAACTTATTCCAGTTACTGGGAGCAGATAAGTTACAAGATAAGTGGACAAATGAAGAACACAGCACAACAGAGACACACACAACTGTTCGTGCCCAGCCAGTCTCTCTGTCACTAGCTCCTCTGACCCTATATTTCTTGGTTTTAACAACTTTTCAATGCAACTACCTCAAGACTCTAAGCTCCATGAAAGCTCATATTATGTGCTATATATCTTCAGTACGTGATACCACATCAGGCACACTCAGATGCTTGTGAAGGAAAGGGTGAGAGACCCAAACTAGCTTGATAATAAGCCTCAGGAAACGTAGAAAGGATGACAAGGTATGAATATCTTCCAAATCACACTCATAATTTTTGTCGATCTATAAAGTTAAACATTTTTTGGAAAATAAATTAATAATGGATCTCAAATAGTCTATAAGCAGTAGAATTCACAGTACTGGGCAGAAGTGAACCCACCAGAAACAAAGTGAGCAGATGTTTGAAGAGCCAAAAGTATGGAACAGGAAGTAACTTTGTAGGAGATGATAAAGTTAGTTGATCTAAGAAGGTCAAATAATTTACACATGTTCTGATGAGAACCAAATTACTCACCTTTACCTTGTTTTACTCAATATTGGTGACTCATACCTTTATAGCCTGAGTGATGAGAATAACAAAACAAGATTTAACAAAGTATAGACCTTCTTGATAATATTACAATAATACATGAGAGGGTCAAGGTCCTCCCAAGTTTTACAGGTTCTTTTTACAGAGTACATCATTATGGTCATGACCTTCTAGTGATCAGAATGTAAGTTTTCATTGTAATACAATGTTTTTAGGCTAACAGATGACAGAGCTCCAGAGACTGAAATAAAGAAAAGGATTAAGGCAGGAGGCAAATGGCATGATCTGACATACACATAGGTGTGAGAGTCCCTCCCCTGAAGTCTCTCAACTATTCACTGCTTTTCCACTGCTGCCCATATGACCAAAATGTGTAGTATACCATGCATCAGTGGGTATTTTACTAGCTCCATAGAGGGGAAGATGGAAGAGAATGAGATGATTAAGAAGTGAAATGTAAATTTATTAGATGGACAGATGATAAATAGATAGATAGGTAGATAGATAAACAGGCTTATGTCTCCTAGACACTACACTACATTACTTTTCAAGACCATGGGAGGTCAGTATTCCTAGCCCCATTTCCAAATGAGAGCCCACAGATGCTAAATATGCTGAGATAAACACTAAGAGCCTCTATTTGATCAGGTCCAGTTGCCTCTATAAACTTACTTTCTATTATGTTCTTATATTTATTTCTCATTCATTCTGCTCCAGCTACACTGGTCACCCTAATGCTCCCCAACTGTGCTAAGTAAACTTCCATAGAGCCTTTGCACTTACTGTTCCATTTGCCTTTAATATGTTTCATTGGTTATTCTTTTTCTTTATGTCTCTCCTCAAATGTTCTCACTTCCTCTTGATACCCCTATACCTCATTCCCTGTTTTACTTTTCTTTAAATCTTTTTTCAACATCATTTCCCATATCAAATCCCTCCCCCATGAAAAAATATCAGGCCTGAGCTTGTAGGTAGGTAATTTATTTTTGGAAGCCATAGCAAGAAACAGAAGTAGGAAAATGAAAAGAACGAAACAGGAAAGCAATGCTAAAGTATCGGTGCATTATCAAGATGGTAACCAAGGTGGGTAATTGGGGCTAAATTATAATACAGTTCAGAATTGTCTACTTGAGTCAGAAATAGGTTTTCATTGGAGTCATGTTAATTAGTCCCACAGGTGTGCCACACAAAATAGCCTTAGGGCAAAATTTGGGACTAAGTGTTAGTTGATTACACCTGCAATAAACTAGTTGCTATATTACTTGATGGAGTAAAAACTTTGAACAAGAAAACATGAGCTGGGACATAAGAGGTTTCTGATAGAGCTTACCTCTTACATTACTCAGATCTTTCACAGAGCCCTCAATGTAGTGGCCAGCAGCAATTTCTGCAATATATTCAATATAGAAACATTAGTGGAAAAAGATAAAGTCCCTGCTACTGCAACTGGTCTCTGGGCAGTAACTGATATTAACCACCATTTTTCCTTCACCCATTTCCATTCAATTCTTCCCCCATTCTTACCACTCCAGTTGGTCTAAAGTCATTTGTCTAGGGAGATGACCTGGACTTTCAACCCCAGGAGGTCAGAGGCTTTAATCATTATGCACTGGCCAGGCCATTTTCTGGTCCGTTTTCTATTATCTCTAGGAAGTCTCCAGTGAAGCCTTTGGGTTCTGATCATGCTGTTCTATGGCAATGTTATGCAGCAACAATCACAGCTGCTCACAGTAATCAGGTTCGATTATCCCCACCAAAATAATGAATTTCTTCTCTGACTCTGGGGCGACTTGTATGAGAAACCACAATGACCAAGCAGTAGTTATAGTTTCAAGGTTGTGAAACACTTACTATGCTCCACAGTGAATGCCCTCCTGACCCTGTAGAAACCAGACTTCAAATCCAGCAGAGTCTAAATTGTGGGCATAGGAAGCACAAATCCAGTGAATCACTCTGACTGATAACAAAGGGATCATTCTGTTTATTGGTTCCTAGAGTTATGCATTTTGGCTTTGACGGTCATGTGTATATAAACCATTCATTTCACATACAGAAGAAGAGCATTTCAACCCTATAGGTTGTAGTCCTTGAATATAGGCATTAGCTAAGCCTTTAATATGTCTTTCCATTTTTCTTTGAGGCAGCCACACTACAGAAGTGCAAAAATGGTGCCTTTTCACCATTCTACTTCAAGAACATAGATTAGCACCTGGCACATATTGTGCATATGCAATGCATATCTCTGAGTGAATGAATGAATGAATCAAGCAAGCAATCAATCTTAAAATTACCTGAGAACATTTAAAATCACAAAACAAAGAGTTTGAAATTCATTATAAAGTAGTGTCTCATATGATTAAAATGTGAGGAATAATCTCTTAGATATGTATATAATTACCACAAAAGCTGTTCGAAAATAAAAATTGAAAAATTAAATATACACTTTTATAAATATGTAGAACTAATCTATTAGTGTAAACACCATATTAATTTACTTTAGTGTACCAACAAACCATAAACTTGACGATGTCGGAGTACAAGCATGTTTATTTTTCTTTGTCATAAGTACTAATGAATTTCATATATGAAAACCTCATTAAGAAATACTATGTTCAACAATAAATTGTCAAAGCCCTGGTTTACCAAATTAAATGTATGATAAAATATTTAAAATAAAATTTATTGCATCGATTTAAAAAATAAACCTAGAGAAAGCTGTTAATATAACTTAATAGTCCCAAATCTTGTTCTCTTTACTTTCCGAGCACATATTTCTAATAATATACTTTGTCTACCACTGCTAAAATATCAGAAAATAGAACCTGCAGGACTAAATTAAAGTGTTGTGAAATTAAAGAGGAAGTCATAAATGTGTAATATTTTATACTAATTTCAGTGTCGCACTTGATATTCATATTGGATTTCCTTCCAGAGGGAGTTCAAAGTGCTTAGGGAAAATAAAATCAGCACAACTTCATTTTAGAGGGAAGTCACTTTATTATTAATTATGGGGTCAGTCGTTGTGTTAAGTGTTGAAAAAAATCAGAGAAGATCCATTTTTTATTCAATTATAAACTATAAATTGGTGATGGGAACAATGAAAATGATTTGCTTAGCCTAATAGTAATGCTTCATTTTAGCTAAAATGTAGGCATATATTAGTCCCTGTACATATTTCACCGGCATCCAAGCTTCATAGGGTTGAAATATTTTTTTTATGAAATCTTAGGTCCTTAGAAGAAAAAGATCTAAGGATTTATACATAAATTAAAAATAGCTCACCTAAAGTATACCTACCATATAAAACATACAAATATAAGAAATTCTTAAAATTTGTCTTATTTTTTTCTACTTTTTAAAATCAAAATGCAATTTTCCTAATCAAATGAGCAGCATGGATAATCCAACTGGATAGTTAATGTGAAGCCTTTCCCTTCTCTCCTGCCAGTTTTGTATCTTTAAAACCAGTGATCTAACTTAGAGTACTGTCTTCCCAATTAATAAAGTTATCTACAGAATTCTTAAAGGTGATTTCAGTTTTATTGTCTCTGAGTTTTTTTAATATTGAAAAGATAATTTTTTAAATAGTAATAACAATAATTTAAGGCGCTTTCTGAAACAGAACAACAGTTACAAAACTTGGTGCTTTATATTAACTCAGGGCCACACTAATCTCATGAAAATGGTGAGATTAATCTTTCTTGGCTCTTGAAAGACATTACTGTTATTGTGTTCACCTATAGTTCAAAATACAGTTCAGTTTTAATCTAGACCACTTCAAAGCAAATAATTAATGAAAATAGTAAATTAGGCAGAATAGAGAAATTCTGAGGTTCAGCACGTAACATTAAACTCAATTCTATTTCATTGTATGATCAAAGTAACTTTGCTCAATAGAGTGCCAAAGTATGCTATTGGCTCAAATAACCAAAGAGTTTTTAAAAGTCATGACGGATAACTTGCATTTTCTTATTTCCCCCTTCAGTTTCAAGTGAGCTTGTATTTCTAACTTCACTCATTAAGAAATCTTTGTGCTTCAAAAAGTTCACATTGATGCCAAAAATAGTGATAATGGAAGTTCTCTGAGAAGGAAGTTACTATAAAGTTAGTAACTCAGCTTCAATGATCAGCATCTCCAACCCTCACAAGCACTAAAGGATTCTTCTGTTAGTGTCAAGGGACACAATGCAAAATTTGTAGAATTCGTCTAGTAGAATAAGTTTGAATTCTGGAAGCTTCTGGGTCCCTCTTCAAATATTATATGCTTGGAGTCTTTCTTTACGTTTTCAAATGATAGAGCAACAGAAAATCATTCTAAGATTTACTGCAGCTCTTCTAAGGCCTTCTTGCAAAGAATTCACATATTTCAGTTATATCTCAAATTAGAGATTTAAGTTCCTCTGCCTGGTCAATTATAAGATCCTTAACCTCACCAGAGAACACACACTCTTGACTTTGCAAAGGTCTGAGTCAATAGCTTGTTGGGCTTTGAAGAACCTGAGCCTTTTTTGCAGCCGGGGCTTTTTCTCCTTTTGTGTCTTTCAGGACCTGTGCTGTTTTTCATTCATCTCCATTCAGCAAGTTTCAGGTGACATTTGGGGGCTGGAAACATAATGTGTCAGAAGAAAGCCAAGCTTCCTACTGTGTTAGTTATTGTTTTCTTTGTCAGGAGGTGAGTGAGCACAAACATTTTTCAATTGCTCTGATTTTCAGACAGGTTTAGATCTACTGAGCCATCACTGATACACACGCCTACACCATTTAGAAACACTTGATACAGATTTCAGAGGCGATTTCTAAGTCCAGTCCTATACAAATAAAGGCACTCTCATTTACTCTTTTCCTACAAGAGGAATGAGTATCATGTCCTCTCCTCGGCTTACCCTATGCAGTATAAAAGGCATAGAGGTAATGCTTCTAAAATATTTTCTCATTTAGGTTCAAAACTGCAGCTCACCTTTTTGCTAAAGGCAAAATATTATGATCAACAAAACTGGCTCTTGGGATTCAGCTCTGCAGTCCTTTCTTGGGTAAAATTCCCATCAGAATCAAAATTAAGTCCTTGGTGAAGAACACTTAAATTATATTATCATATTCATAATTTCCACCAAGGCTTGCCAAAGGCTCTGAATGACTTATGATAAACTTGAAAACCACAGTACCCTCTTCCCAGGGTGTCTTCAATTATTTCTTTGACGAATCCTGCTCTTGATTCCTTGTTGAACTGAAGTAATAAAGGGTTTAGAGCCTTTATATATTTTTCTCAAACTTTTTCTTTTTAACTTCAGAATTTCTGCAAACGAAATATCATTGAGTGGATATTTTTAAATGTACCTTATAAAATTATGGTTAACTATTATCTTACTCCAACAGAATATGTAAGACTTATAAATGTAAATTCCCCATATCATTTTAGTTATAAACAAGTGTTATTAGAAATTACTCACATTCATTTATACTTCAGCTTTAAGAGTTAGCTAAGTTAGTTAGAAAATAAGTTCTGATAAAACATCCTATTAGTTGCTATTTGATTCTCTTGTCAAAGATATAAATGCTGGCCATTGGCCATAATGAGAATTGGATGTATGAGTATAGATAGATCATAGAATTTTAAATTTTTATTTTTTTCCTCACAGAGAAACTGAATCCTGAGAAGTTGAGGGACCTGTTCAAAGTCACACAATTCCTTGAGAGCAGTGTGGGTCCTTCTTTCTGTTATGGACTATAGAATCAGAGAAATATGACTTAAACATTGCATACCCTACTTAAGAGCGAAGCCTGTGTAAGTCAATGTATATACTATTCAGCTAGGCCAAGAGTAAGTCACTGAGCTTCAAATTCTTAATCATTAAAAATGGACATATCTATCTTCTAAATGGCTGAGAGAATTAAAAATAATGTATGTAAAAATTCTGACCCAAAATAGACATTAAATGAAATGGTAAAGGTTGTAATTATTAGTATATTATGGAACTAACCTCCTACATAATCTTTCTGCCCTTTTCTCTCTGATTTATTCACACCATTTTCAGAATATTTCTCTAAAGCACAGGTCACAGTACGATTTCCTTCACTTTAAAACCCTCAGTGACTTCCTATCATCAATCAAATTAAGTTAAAATTTATGCCATAACATGTGAGGCCCCACACATCAGGCCACAGCTCACCTTTCCAATATCACTTCAACTTCTTTCCTATTTTTATGTCACTTTCCACCAAGTTAAATTGCTTTTTGTTCCCCAGACATTTCCTCACATTGTCCTAAACAAAATGGCATCTTGTCTATAAGAGCCTTATTCATTCTCCAATCAGATGCGCCATTTCCCAGCACGGTGAGGAAAACAAAGGAGCCAGCATCTACTAAACACAAACTGTGTGCCCTTTAAACATGTTATTTTAATGGCATTTTTCTTTCAGCATGTATCATACTCTGTAATAGTCATTTTTGTCCTTCTTTTCTTTTGCCTCAATTATTGTTCATTAAAGGCAGGAAGAATGTCTTACTCTCTAGCATAGGACCTTTACAAGGAGAAGGTACCAGAAAAAAAAAACTAATTGAATTACCTTAAACTATAACAGGCAAAAACAGACAAAATAAGAAGTGGAGAGACATTGGAAATAACTTGGAAAACTATGGCAGCTTATTTGGGATAGAAGAGCCTTCTCTCATTCATTTAAAATTATCATCAAATTTGCACTTCTTTAGCAAAAGGGAGTTGGGTACAAAATGTCATATAAAATGTTTCAATTGGAAGAGAGCATCAATCTTCTCTCCTCTTCCCCTGACCTAATAAGTTACACAGTTACACGAAGAAAAAAGGAAAAGAACCACCAAAGCAGCACTAAAAAATCACATAGAAGAGAGAGCGAGGTGGACCATGTCTATGGCCTCTGGGATCACATCAAGGTTGAAGATAGATAGGGCAACAGTCAACCTTGGGAACCAGCAGAAGACTGAGCAGAATCCCAGCAGTGGAGGATATAGAGAAGGAAGCCTAATCCAGGCCGGTAGGGAGACGAAATGACCTCAAACTTACAGACAGTGATTGAGCTCTGGAAGGGACACCTCGGGTGCAGGCGCTCCCACAGAGGAGTGAGGGGTGCTGAGCCATGTTGCCCCCGACCCCCGCCCCCAGCCCAGGATTCCTGTGCAGGAGAGAGGAAAACTAGTTACATCTGGCAATTAAAAACATCGGGAATTCTGCCTCTCTGTGTTAGTGAGGCAGAGGGCAACCGGAAGTCCAGGTGCTTTCCTGTGGGGTGCGCGCAGGAGCTTGGCCCCTTGCCATGCTCATCTGTTTTTTATCAGAGGGAGGACATCACTGGAGGCACCTACCGGGAAGGGTTAAACTATAAGGTTTCAGGGTGGGGGCCAGAGGGCGCTATTGTTTGAGTGCAGAGAGTGTCATACCCGTAGCACACTGGAGGATGTCATTTTCTTCATTAAATCCTACCAAAAAGACGCACTCTGAGACCTCACTGGTCTAACAAAATCCACACGTGCTCACACCCCAAAACCACACCCATCACAGCTTAAACTACATTTCCCAGGGTGCTCTAGGCTGCCAAGCATCCAGCCCCACCCGACCAACTGCAGAAACGGGTCTTACAGGTTTTTAACAGAGAGTGTACCCCCGCCCTTCTAGGCAACCCCTCCAAAGCAGGAAAACAAAACAAAACAAAACTAAACAACACGCACAGTGAAGCCAAGGCTACAGGTAAAAAGCTGCAGAACTCTTAAATAAACAGGGTTCCTCCCCAAAATAGACACAGACACCCTGGAATTTCACCCACCCAGTAGGGCATCCAGGACTGCAGAATGTCAGCTTTGTCTTAGGGATATTTTGTTGTTGTTGTTGTTGTTGTTGTTTGCTTTTTCTTATATTTTCCATCTGAAGCAGGAAAGGCTGTCTGCGACTCACCAAGGAGATGTCAGTGCTGCCCTGCTGCTCCCTCTGCTCCCTCACTGTACAGCTAACAGTGAGACCTGAAGGACAAACCACTGGGCTCTCCAGAAAATTTTTAATTATTGTTTTTTTCTGTTTTCTTTTTTCAATTTTCTTTTCTTTTCTGTAATTTTCTTTTATCATTACTTTTTCTTCATTTCTATTTTTTATGTATCTATGTTTTTTAGTTTTTCTTTTTTAATTTAATTTTTTATTAATATTTCCATTTTCTCTATATTTTTTTCTTCTTTGATTCAAAGTGTGATCAGGCACACTGAACATTTGCCTGATCCAACTCCAGCTGGATGAACGATTGGCCCCAACCAACTAGTGGGGAAAGGCATTCTTGCAGACTTTTGCAGGATCAGTGTCTGCAACCTACCAAGAGCTTTTGGTGCTACTCTGCTGCCCCTCCAGGGCAACTAAAAGTGTGCTACAAGCAACACATCGCAGGACCCATAGCAAGAGGGAGGGGAAAATGAATAAAAAAAACAAACTTTTTTCTTCCTTTTTTCTTTCTTTTTAAATTGATTGTTTTTTTTTCACTCTCATCTTCTACTGCAGAGCTTACAAAAATACTTTTTTCTTCTTTTTAGGGTTACCTTTTTCTTCTTCTTTTTCTTGTGTTTTCTTTCCATTTTTAAAACTATTTTTGAAGATTTATTTCATTTGTGTTTTATGTTTTAATTTTTTTTAATTTTCTTAAATTTTTTCTATATATTTTTTATTTTTTTAAGTTATTTTTAATCTTCACTTTTTATTACTTCATTTTATTATTATTATTATTATTATTACTTCTTCCCCTTCTTTCCTTTCAAAGTCTGCACAGGTACCCTGAAGTGTTGCCCTGCCTACATAGAGGAACTTTGGGAGGTCAAGTGATCAGCCCCACCCTACTAGCCTGGAAGAATTTCTTTAGGTCTGCTGCAGGAGTGGCTCTCTAAGACTGCCTGGGAAACTTCCAATACTGCTCTGCCAGCACCACTGACCCCCAGGGTAGCTAACAGTGTGCTAAGAGTGGCAGACCCTGGGACTCTCAGGGAATTTTCTTTTTCTTTTCTTTTCTTCATCTTCTTTTTTTTTTTTTTTTTGTATATTTGTGTGTGTGTGTGTGTGTGTGTGTGTGTGTGTGTGTGTGTCTGTTTCTTGTCTTTTTCTTTTCCAAAAGTGAACACTACCTCCCTAGAGACTTGCCCTGTCAACACATAGCACTCCAGTTGGATGAGTGATCAGCCTCCCGTTACTAATAGAAGAAGATTTTTCTTGCAAACTTCAGTAAGAGTGGCTGTCTGGGGCAGACAAGGAAGTTTTGGTATTACTCTGCCACTCCCCTTGGGCAGTTAAGGGTGTGCTGAGGGGCATACCATGCAACTACAACTGAAAAACATATGCAACACACTCAAGGGACAATCCTAGATTACACACACAAGAGATGGAAGAGATTGCTCCATTAGACCACATAGGACACATGCTACATAAGGCCACCGAGCAAAGACTAAGAGACATAAAAGATATACCTACTGCATAGAAGCAAACAGAGAAAAAAAACAGAATGAGAAAATAGAAAAACATGTCTCAAATTAAGGAACCAATGTAACCCCCCAGAAATTGAGTTAAATGAAACAGAGGCAACCTACCAGAGCAAGAGTTTAAAAAGTAGATTATAAGAATGCTTAAGGAACTTACTGAAACAAGAAGCACAGAGAGTCCCAATCAAGATAAACCCAAACAAACCCACACTAAGACACATCATTATTAAAATGGCAAAGGTTAAAGACAAAGAGAGAATATTGAAAGCAGCAAGAGAAAGACAACAATTTACCTGTAAGGAAGCTCCTATAAGACTATCAGTGGATTTCTCAATAGAAACCAGACTCCTCAAGAAAAATAGAGAGAGGATCCAAAATAAATAAAATCAGAAATGAAAGAGGAGAAGTGACAACAGTCACCAAAAACTACAAGAAATTATAAAAAAATACTATGAACAATTATATGCGAACAAATTTAGCAATTTGGAAGAAATGGATAGACTCGTAGAAACATACAAACTTCCAAGATTAAATCAAGAAGAAACAGAACATCTAAATAGGCCAATTACTAGCAATGAAATAGAATCAATAATCAACAAGCACCCAACAAACAGATGGCTTCACATGCAAATTTTACTGAACATTCAAAAAAGAATTAACACCTATATTTCTCAAACTACTTCAAAAAATCCAGGAAGAGAGCAGGCTTTCTCATTTTATGAGGCCATCATTACCCTGATTCTGAAACAAGATAAAGACACTACAAAAAATGAAAACTGTAGGCCAGTATCCTTAATGAATATAGATGCAAAAATTCTGAACAAAATATCAGAAAATCAAATTCAGCAATACATTAAAAAATTATATACCACGATCAAGTGAGATTTATTTCTGAGATGCAAGTTTTATTCAATATATATTAATCAATTAACATGATATACCACATAAACAAAATGAACAATAAAAATCATATAGTCATTTCAGTAGATGCAGAAAAAGCATTTGACAAAATTCAGCAGCCATTTATGATAAAAACGCTCAGCAAAATGAGAATAGAAGTACATATCTGAATTTAATAAAGGCTATATATGATAAACCCATAGCTAACATCATACTCAACGGAGAAAAGTTAAAATCATTCTCCTTAAGATCAGGAAAAAGACAAGGATGTCCACTTTCACCACTCTTATTCAACATAGTACTGGAAGTCCTAACCACACCAATTAGAGAAGGAAAACAAATAAAAGGCATCCAAATAGGAAAAGAAGAAGTAAAATTATTATTATTTTTAGATGACATGATACTGTATATAAAGAATCTCAAAGATTTGACCCCCAAATTATCGGAATTGATAAGTGAATTTAGTAAAGTAAAGTAGCAAGATACAAAATCAATATCCAGAAATCATTTGCATTCTTATTCACCAAATAACAAATCAGCAGAAGGAGAAATTAAGAAAACAATTTCATTTACAATTGCATAAAAAAAAATACCTAGGAATAAATTTAACTAAGGAAGTAAAAGACCTGTACTTCAAAAATTATAAGGCACTGAAGAGAGAAGTCAAAGAAGACACAAATAAATGCAAACACATACTTTGCTCATGGGTAGAAAGAATTAATATATTTAAAATATCCATGCTTCTCAAAACAATTATAGAATTAATGCAATCCCCATGAAAATACCAATGGCATTCTTCATAGAAATAGAACATATAATCTTAAAATTTATATGGAACCATCAATGACCTAGAATAGCCAGAGCAACCTTTAGAAAGAAGAACAAAGCTGGAGGAATCATGCTACCAGACATCAAATTATACTACAATGCCATAGTTATCAAAACAGCACAACATTGGCATGAAAATAGACACATAGATCAATGTAACAGAATAGACATCCCAGAAATAAATCCATGTCTATATAGCCAATTAATCTATGATAAAGGAAACAAGAACTTACATTGGGGTAAAGACAGTCTTTTCAACAAATGGTGCATCCAAAAAAATGAAATTGGACCACCTTCTTACACCATATACAAAAATAAACTCAAAATGAATTAAAGACCTAAGTATAAGACCTGAAACCATAAAACTCCTAGAAAAAAAAATAGGAAGTAACCTCTCAGATATTACTCATAGCAATACCTTCAATGATATATCTTCTTGGGCAAGGGAAACAAAGGGAAAAATAAATACATAGGACTACATCAGACTAAAAAGTTTTTTACAGCAAAAGAAAAGAAAACAAAACAAAAAGACATTCCACAGTGTAGGGGAAAATACTTGGAAATAAGGCATCTGATAAAATATCCAAAATTTATAAGAAACTTATACAACTCAAAACCAAAAATACAAACAACCAAATTTAAAAATGGGCAGAAGACCTGAATAGACATTTTTCCAAAGAGTACATGCAGATGGCCAATAGACACATAAAAATATGTTCAACATCACTAATTATCAGAGAAATGCAAATCAAAACCACAAAGAGATACTATCTCACCCTTGTCAGAATGACTCTCAACAATATATCAACCAACAATAAATGTTGAGGAGGATGTGGAGAAAAGGGAACCCTTTTTCACTGCTGGCGGAACTGCAAATTCATCCAACCACTATGGAAAGCAGTATGGAGGGTCCTCAAAAAATTAAAAATGAAACCACCCTATGTTCCAGCAATTCCACTCCTGGGTATTTATCCAAAGACATCCAAAACACTAATTTGAGTTTTACACAATGGAGTATTACCATAAAGAAGAATAAAATCTTACCTTTTGAAACAACATGAATAGAATAAGAAGATACCGTGCTAAGTGTAATTAGTCAGACTGAGAAAGACAAATACCACATGATGTCACTTATATGTGGAGTCTAAAGAATGAAATAAACAATCAAAATAGAAGAAAAAAATTTTCAACACAGACAATAGTTTAGTAGTTGCCAGAAAGAAAGAGGGAAGAAGGGTGAGGAAGGAGGGAATGGGATTTAAATATATAGTGATGAAAGGAGAAATGACTCTGGGTGGTGAGAACACAATGCAACATGTAGACAATAAAGAATTGTATACCTGGAATCTATGTAACTTTGCTAGCCAATGTCACCTCAATAAATATAATTTTAGAAATGTAAAAAGAAAGAAACATATAGGGGTATTTGCATCATCATCACGTGATGATGCAAAAAAATACAAAAGTAGAAAAATATTTTCTAAGTGTGTTTATGTGGATTAATCTGTCTTCCAATATATTTCAGAAACTGAAAGATGTGAATATCTGTGCTCCTGTAGAAGCACGTGTGGTGGTAAGTGGCTGGATTTTGGCCTCAGATAGATGGTTCTACTGAGCACAATAAAGAAAGAGAATGAGCGCAAACAATTAGCACACTCAAGTCAAGTGTTTGGCATGAGAGGTCTGGTTATCAGTGGTGTTTACATGGAATGGTGGAAAGAGAAAGTTGAAAAGATGACTTTATTGAAGGAAACTGATTATCAATCCTATGTT
The DNA here is from genome assembly GCA_004026885.1 of Lyroderma lyra. Taxonomy (NCBI): domain Eukaryota; kingdom Metazoa; phylum Chordata; class Mammalia; order Chiroptera; family Megadermatidae; genus Lyroderma; species Lyroderma lyra. Next base: position 165,104 of record PVJL010002887.1, read on the forward strand.
TATTTTCATGATCACAAGCTGCCCCTTAAAAACTATGCATTCATTTGTTTACTATTATTTATGTAATATAATTTGAACATAAATGTTAATATCTAAGTAAATGCAACTGATAAAAAAAGCAAGTCATATGAATAGCAAAATGCATTTTAATTTTAGTAAATAATTTCCTATTACAGGTCTAAGAACCTCTAGAATTATAGAACAACCATTCCAGTCCTTCAGTACTATTAGGTACACTAGACTATAAACTCCAGGGCAAAGAAAATGGCTCTTTTGCTCAACAGAAGTTGACTCCCAGAAAACAGGTTTTTTTAATAAATCAAACTGGGTTTCAGATTGGAAACCAGCCTTCATTAAACCTTAATAACCTCCAAAATGAAAACTTATAAACTAACAGTAAAAATAGTAAAACACATTTCACATCATTCTGTAGGAACAGAATGTCCCCTTTTCTAAATACAAACTGGGTAATTCAATTGGGACAGAGCAAACAAAGCAAAATGTAAGGGAAAAGAAAAAGAAATGGAAAATTAAAAGGAAAAAGATATTTAGAAGGGACCAACATTTCATTTCAGTGCAGAAAATTGGATTCTATCTTTTGAAGAGATGGGAAATCAACTGACCAACTGAACCCTTGGAAGAGAGTCCCCCACCTTTTAATGTCCATCCCAAATGGAGGCATTAAGGCATACAATTGCTCAAAGAAACAGTGAGTTTAGATTCCTTCCTGATTGCCCTTTATCTTTCCTTTTTTATTGACCCCCATCTCTGACTACACCGTGGGAGAACCTGGGCATTAACTCTTTCAGTTCATTAGGGTACCATTTAGGCAATCACATGGTGCTTTAGTTTACAGCCTATGAGTTAACTCCTATGAGGATTGGAATAAATGTGTTTTTATGCTTCTGAAATTTGTGGAGCAAAAGAAGAATGCTTTTGTTATAAACATATGAAGTCCACCTTTCACATCATCCTATGGGAACAGAAGTTCCCCTTTTCTGAACTCAAATTGGGTTATTCAATTACAAAGTCATTAAACCTCATTGTAAGATACAATGCAGGGGGAGTCCTGTTTTCATCAAAAGCCGTTTCTATGTCCATCCAACATATATTCTAGCCTCTTGCATTCAGTTTACAAGGTTTCTAATTAAGCACCAGAGAGGATTATATAGTTCACTGAACTGAGTGACTGTGCTCCAACTGGGAAAGAAGCGCTCTTATTTTATCAGAAAAATAAACACTTTAGTTTTATTTCCTCTGCCACACATGTTATCTCTTTGTCCTGTCACAACATTTTTTATAGGTTTTTATTTCAAAGGATTACCTTGAGATTACTGTCAACACAAGCCAGAGGGAAGTCTCCATACAGAATATACCGGGTGGCTTTTGCCTTCTAACTCCCACTCTAGACAATATAATATCATATCATGTCATTAAAATAATCTCTCATAATTTAAGAACTAACAGACAGTTATTCAACTGTACTTCGGTCTAAAATTTGAGGAAAATAAAATGTTTATCAGTGACAAAACACAATTTATCCACTTGATTCTTAACTCAAAATTAACCCTTTAAATTTTTGCAGAAGCTCCATTGGTTTCTGCTGTTCCTCATAACATCTGTAGGCAAAATGCAGTGTGTGGGGTCACAGCTCATAGCTTGGCAAGAAAATGTTGCAAAGAACATAAAGGTCATCCATGCCCTTTCTTAGGCAAGGAGAAAACACGTTAGTCATCATTCAGCTCAAGTAAATGCTTCATAGCCATGGAATTGAATATTTCTGAAGGTTCATTCCTGAGCTTTCTGGGTTGAATTAGGTTTTTCTTAGAACTCCACTTCATGTCACCCACATGTCTTAGGAACTGGTGCCTTGTGCTCAGCTGTGCATTTTTTCCCAGACATGCCGGATGTCTATGCAATAAGCATTCAGAGAGTTCAAAGAGACATGCTGCATTCTGTGCTTTCTCTTTCCACCATTCTATGTAAACACCATTAATAACCAGACCTCTCATGCCAAAAGGCTCTGAATGCTTGACTTTAGTCTGCTAATTGTTTGCGCTCATTCTCTTTCTTTATTGTGCTCAGTAAAACCATCTATCTGAGGCCAAAATCCAGCCACTTACCACCACATGTGCTTCTACAGGAGCACAGATATTCACCAGAGCCTAGGAAAATCATGCATGTCACTCCTCTCTCTTGCCCTTACTGCCACAAGCCCCCTCCTCCACTTATAGAATATATACATTCAGAAATTAAACAAACGTATCTTCAGAGTCCACCATTCATCAGGCATTGGAGTTCATGCCAGGCAAGTTAAGTAAATAAGAAGAAGGACAAATATCTATGCTTCCAAGCAACTTAAGTCCTGGTGGGCACAAATGCAGAAATAAATAAGTAAATAAATAAGACAATTTTCTATAGTAATAATCTGTCTGAGAAAGAAAGCCCAGGTTAATGTGATGTAGAGTGACTTGGGAATAGGCAACACCAGATGGGGAGCTCAAGGAAGGCCTTTATGAGCAGATGGCATTTGAGCTGAAACATAAAGCAAAAGAAAAATCTGGACAGCCTCGATGCCAGATGAAAAGGTTTCAAAACAAGGAACAATAAGAACAAAGCCCCAAGGAGTATTAGAGCAACCAAGAAGAGCCTAGTAGGATGGAAATGTAAAAACATTCATAAACTGCAGAAAATTGTGAAGCACAAACAATTCTAAGCTTTTGAACATCCCTTATGATTCTTCCATATTTCTTTGAAGCATATTAAGTGCAAGTTCTCTGTACTAATTCCTCACCAAATGTGACTTCTTGGGAGTAAACTTAATTTTTACAACTTATTTGAAAGGCTGTTTACAAAACTACTATTTATGGCAGACCCTACTTATTTCCTACTCAAGAGGCAGTCTCCCTTTTCTTTAATCAGAATCTGTTTGTGGCAACAATGTGTTTTCTTTAAAAAGATATGTATGCACCCAGGTGTACATACATACCTACAACATAGAACTCCACTTTCAGCTTCCCTTGCAGCTAGGAAGCTGCACATTATATGTCCCCATGTGAATGTGATGCTGCAAGTGCAGTAGCTGACTTGTGACTCTGAAGCAGCTGTGAGAAAAAAGCCATATATTTAGAATATTTGAGTGAGAAGCTTATAGGAGCCTGCATCACTAATGCCATCATAGAGCTACTATATGAATTTTGGACACTCTTCCAAGAGTTCTTGAGGAAAATAAACTCCCATGTATTTAAATCATTGCTGAGTTTTCTACATGGCTACATGGCTGCATTTGGCCAAATGTGGAGTTACAGTATATATGAAGTGCCACAAAACAGATATAAGATCAATTGTACTTTAATATCTTTATCATCATCTATATGATTGATGTGCTTTAATGAAGTATTTATTTATAGAAGAGGATAACACAAAAGGTGGAAAATGCTAAATTTAGATATTTCAGAGTGAAACTATAGAGGAATTTGAAGAGCTACTTAATATGAAATACTTTAATTCTTTTAATGACACATCCAGTTGTTATATTATACTTCATACCTAAATATCCAGGGTTCTAATATTGCACAATTCAGGAATATTTATTTGTGAACCTAGTATTCTGCCAGCAAACAGAGAGAGAGAGAGAGAGAGAGAGAGAGAGGGAGAGAGAGAGAGAGATTCTATCTACTCTTGTTTTTCTTTCCACCAATGATAGCAACATCTGGCATTTCTCTTATTTTTCAAATAATGAATAAGAAACAACTTCGTGGAATCTAAGAATTTGGAAATCTTCTTAGAGGTGACAAGAGCAATTAGATTGTCCTGGCCTATAGTGATAAGAAATAAGGGACTGTTTGTGGATTAAGCTTGAAGGAAGGCATAGGTGAAAGCATTCCACCATGAATGGAGAAGTTCATGACAAAAAAAAAATGTCTTCTGCTTGAAGGCTCTTGTCATTGTACTCCAACTCTGACTGGAAATTCCCCAAAGGGATCTTTAGTAATCACCTAGACAGCATTATCAAGAAGAAACAATTTCAATATAATAATGACCCAGTATTTCACCAAACTTATAGTATTGAAATAAAATTAGTAGTTGCTTTTGATGAAGCACCCATATGTCTACATCATGCTACACAGTATACATATTTCATTTTTATATTGCTTAATCATATGTCCAATAATTTTAAAAATATATAAAATTAATTGACATTAGGGTATACATTGGATAAATGCAAGGGCCTTTTAATATGTCATCTATATTGCATTTGGCTAGATAACTATGTAATCAAACTTCTTATATACTACCTACATTGAGTTATTGATTAATGTGCATAGATGCTTTGTCCCTGGGACACTCGTTTCTTCAGGCTGCTTAATCATGTCTGTGGCGATTTTGCACATTGTTTTTTTTTTTTTTTTCAAGAACTGCTAAGCTCTGTTAGGGTCGGATATGTCAGATATACTCAATATGATCAGAAATAGTGGAACACACCCACCCGGGGCATACCCATTCTTGTCTTACTGCTTCAGGTTTTTGCCTACAAATATAAGAATTCTGATACATTTTATTTTACACAATTTCTACTTATATAATGGGAATATAATTGTATACATTTCAGATATATGTCTAATAGGAGAGAAACTTCATTTTGACTAGCTATCTACACAATGTTAATTCCAACATCCCTCTTAAAATTGTATATATCTGATGTTTAAAAGAATTTGCCAAAAACTAGCTTCTACTTCCACATATTTCAAACTTTGTTTCTTTTCCACTACCCTAATATTTTTTATTGTTGAGTGCTGTAGTTCACGTACATATCCACCCCAGCGCCTTTTTATTAGGATGCCAGGTAAGTCAGCATAGTGGGCAGTAGGAATATTCCTAGAAGGCATTCAGACCCAGACTAACATTAACTTAATCATACTTGGAAGTGGCTGAAAAATCAAGCTGTCCCTCTAACGCAATTTTCCCTTAACAAAATTCAGAAAGGAAAAAAAAAAAAAAAGCAAAGGGAAACAAAAAGAAAAAAATGTTTTCACTCTAATCCTACCTGACATGAAAGGAAGTATGGCAGGGGGAGGGCAGAGTGGAAAGATAAGTGGTTTTACATAACTGTGGTTAAAATATTTTACTTTCACAGATTTTACAGCAATATACAATCGGGTATAGATTGCTGGGTCCCCTTCTAGGGACCCTGAAAGAGGCTGGTGCACGTGAGGCAACCTGAAGCTTAGGCCGTTTTATAGTAATTTGCTTCAAGCCTTAAATTTCCTACATGTTAACAAGAAAAAATAGGGGAGCTGTCATATTCACCTCTCAGGGGCTCAGTGCTTCCAGCCAAGCCCCTTTAGTTGCACGCACCAGGTAAAATCAAGGATGCCCAACTTAAGACTGATAGATCAGAATACATATCCAACACATAATAATGATTTGAGTCTACAGAGTACCCAGGAAAATAAAGATCTTTTAATGTCCCACATAAAAAGACTCATTTTAATTTAAGAACATTCAATGGCAGAGGCTGAGAGGGCAGGAGAAAAACAGAAAATACCCTTTATGACTCGCTAACAAATAACAAATGTCAATGGCATCAGCTTATGAGCACTTCCCCTGTGCTGGTACTGTCACCTCATTCAATTTGTGAAACAACTCTTTGAAGTAAAACATTTTTAAAGGTCGTATTTATTAAAATATAATTTATTTATCCTTTTAGTAAATAAAAATCAGATACTGTGACTCCAACTTTGTATAATACTTCTTTTACAAAACTGTTTGACTAGTTTGGCCCTTTGCTTTTCCATATAAAATTTTAAATCAGCCTGCAAGTTCTACTTAAAAGTCTTTGAGATTTTTATTGAAATTTCATTGATGGTATAAATGAATTTGGCAGATATTAACATTTCAAAAATATTGAGATTTCTGAACCATGAACACATTCTATACCTCCACTTAGTTGGGTATTCTTTAATTTCTCTCAGTAATATTTTGTCATTTGGGGCATACAAATTTTTCAGTTATATTATTAGGTATATCCCTAAGTATTTTGTATTTTTGAAGGATGGAGGATCAAGGCTGTTTGTCACCTGTCTTTTTCCAGAGAACTGATACCTTTTACTTAATTTGAGAGAAATGTAAATATGGCCCATTGAGGGGATTTCACTCAGTTATCCTCCCTTCCCTAAATATTTCTGCAAAGCACCAGTGGGAGCCTGTGAAAAACACTTTTGAGAAAGTACAGACTCCATTTACGTCTGGAACTCCTGGGGATTTTACCATCATACTAACTCATACTTGGCCTTTAAAAATGTGTTAAAATGTTGGCGATTTTCCCCTTACCTGCTGTTACTGGCAGTTACCTCTTTCTTCCATGTTCTTCCAAAGGTGAAACAGTTTATTTGCCTCATTTCTCCTTGGAGGGGTTTCTCAGTCTTTAAAAATCAGTTCGTGTGATTAGAAGTATCATCTCTCTAATGGTATTAAGAAAAATAATGCTTTCATAGATTTTTTTTATCCCTATTGTTATGGTGCAGTGACATTTTCATTAACTGTTTTGTGTTCTAAGCAAAACAGTAGCCAATCAGAACCATTTTATATGAGAAAACTAAGCCTTGGGTAAGCCAAGTAACTTGCCCAATATCATAGGTCTACTAAATACCATGGCCAAAACTCAAACTCGAATTTTTCTGAAGTAAAAGTCTACTGTGTTAAAACATAAAACTAAAATGCATCCTGTAAGCTCATTTCATCAAAAGACCATAGTTTAGCTGTCTACATGATTCTAATAAGAACCAAATATTTCCCTTTTTATTTCAATGGGGAAATAGAAACAATGTGATAAATATCTTATAAAACGTTAAGGCTTCTATTCTATCTGAGTCTAGAGTCATTATTTTTTTAAGTAAATATGCCTAGAAAATTTCTACTTTTCTCAGAGGCCTGAGCCATTTTGGAAAGTAAATGCTAAGCATTTCTGCCATTACTAGACAGGATAGTTCTAAAAATACACTATCTGCTACCTTTAGAAAAGCTTGGGCAAGCGCAGTGAAAACATCAAGTGACTACAAGTACTTGAACTTGAAAGTAGGAGACAGCTTCAGAACAGAAGGATTCTGCAGCAAATTGAGAAAAGTAGTCAAGAGGCAACTTAGACTAGGTTGAGCAACTCGATTTAAACTGGTTTGCTCGCATAAGCAACCCCATCTAAGATGCCTCTTGAGCAGTGGCTTGGGAGGAACCAGTATTATTACCAGAGAAAGTATCAAATTTAAAGATAGAAGCAAGATAGAAACTAGAACACATAAAACAAGGCCCAGAAAGGGGACAGAATTGAGCTTTTGGAAGAGTGAAAAAATAAATACCACGTATGTACCTGCGCTCCCTTGTACTCACCTGCAGAAGCCACTGGTGCAGATTAGGAACGTGTGAAAATCTGACGCATGGCCAAACAGCCCTCATGTCTTGGCCAGACATGTATTTATATAGTGTATTTTATCTCATAAAACATGCAAATTATCTTATTTAAAATTCCTAGCAATTCTTTGTGATAGGGAAGAAGGTAATGCTAGTTACATTTTATTTTTTATTTTATTAAATTTGTTGGGGTGACATTGGTTAGCAAAGTTATGTAGGTTTCAAGTGCACAATTCTATAATAAATCATCTATGTGTTGCATTATGGGCTCATTATCCAGAGTAAGTTCTCCTTCCATCACCATGTATTTGACCTCCCCTCTCTCCTCCACCATCCTCTTCCCTTGGTTTACCCTCTAGTGACTATTAAACTATTGACTGTGTCCATGAGTTTCTATTTCTCTGTTTGTCTTATTCCTTTGTAGCTTTCAGTTTTATATCCTACATATGAGTGAAGCCATATGGTTCTTGACTTTTTTTGACTAATTTTGCTTAGCATGATAACTTCAAGCTTCATTCATCTTGTTGCAAATGGCAGTATTTCATCTTTGTTTATGGCTAATATTCCATTGTGTATATGTACCACAGCTTCTTTATCCAGTCATCTATTGAAGGACACTTTGATTGTTTCCAGGTCTTGGCCATCATAAATAATGCTGCAATGAACATGGGGGTACATATATCACTGCAGGCAAAAGCTTTCAGATTTTTTGGGTAGATACCCAGAAGAGGAATTGCTGGTTCATATGGTAATTCTACTGTTAATTTTTTGAGGCATTGCCATACTGTTTTCTATAGTAGCTGTACCAATTTACATTCCCACCCGCAGAGTGTGAGGGTTCCTTTCTCTCCACAGCCTCTCCAACACTTGTTATTATTTGTCTTGTTGATAATAGCCATTCTCACAGGTGTGAAGTGATATCTCATGTTGGTTTTGATTTGCATTTCCCTAATTGCTAGTGACTTTGAACATTTTTTTATGTAACTTGTTGGTCGTTTGTATGTCTTCTTGGGAGAAGTGTCTTTCAGATGAGAACCCTGAGACAGAATATTCGTAATAGATCATTATAAGTGCACTCATAGATAATGATACAGGCAGCCATGCTATAATTTTCATCATCTAAATGTGCATATGTTTGTGTATATATTTATTTCCAAGATACATACAGAGTTACATATATTCTCTGAATATTGCTAAGATATTAATTAATGTGATGACTTACAAAATCCCAAGAAAACCATTAATGAGTTATTCCATTACACAAATGGCAATAGGATAAAAAAGAAGAAATTCAAAAGGCAAAAATCCTCTCTGAAGTTCAAGCAACGAATTTTCATGTAATTCTGGTTAAAGCAAAGGTGGTACAGCTTTTAGAGGCATAAATCAAAACCTTCCCACCAATACTTACAATCATTTTGAGCTTTTATTAAAGTAAAAATTATCTGCAAATTCACTACTGACAAGATGGATAGGATTAGATAAAAGAGGAAAGAACTTCAGGTGACAAGTGAAAAGCATTTGTGAATATATACAACATTCTTTTCTTAAGCACGCAAGAATTTGCCTATATTACCCATTAACTGCATTTATGAGTTTATGAGTCTGTCTCCCCTAATAGATGCGATTTTCATGAAGGAAGAGCCTGGGTGAAAGAGTCACTTTTTGAATTCTAAGTGCCTAGTACAGTGCCTAGATACAGTAAATATTCAATAACATTTGGTGAATAAAGGAAAAGTATCAGTATTTTATATATACATATATGCACATATGAGTATGTATATGTATATACACAAATATATACTCACCTAGCAACACCCACACAATTCCATATATATGTATGTAAGTTTATATATATATATATATTTTTTTTCATGCATATGTGTATATCTGAGGGCTGTTCAAAAACAATCTAGCCATAAATGCCTCTATTTTTCATATTACATGGCTGTATACTTTCTGGACAGCTCTCATATACACATACACATTTCTCTCTATATATATTATGAAATATATATTATATATAATATGGACTTATATTGAGTGTTGTTATGAGAATATGTATTTGTTTACGTATAAGTGTGTTTTATGCATATGTGTGTATAGTCATTTTGATCTTTGAATTTTTCACACTCATTTTTTTTTAAATCAAATAAACTTTTGTCAAAGTGAGTTATAAAAGTGAGAAAACTGATGTCAGTCTTGGCCTATGAGAGTCACAATTGAATCTGACACATAGCCTGTCAAAACTAGTACAAATGACTTTACAAGTGCCTGCTATTTTTGCATTGCCTGATCACTCCTGGAATCACAGTTGCTTTTAAGTTACTAGAAACTTATCACAAAGCTATGAACTCCTAAAACTACAAGAACTACAACTTGCAATTGGCTGAAGTCACTCACTGATGTAATGTGCCCTATGCCCCTGGCTGGTCTCCATTGCTTCCCTGCAGACTGGCACTGTCCCAGTGATGATTTACTTACATAGTTGGTAGCTTGACTGAAAGGTCTTGTTTTGATTCACAGTCGAGCATAAACAAAGTCTCTTTGGAATAAACTGTAGATGCATTTGGGCAAATTTCATTCATTTATTTCTTCATTTTCGAATATTGAGCATCTGCAGGTACTGCATTAAGCACTGGAAGCGCAAAAATGAGTAAATCTCCTGTCTAATCACTTCTGATTTCCACAGCAGTATAGGATGTTTTTACAATGGGGTTGTACATGTTACAAAAAGTTGTGTAATGATCTGAAGCCGAATTATTTGCTTAATAATTTTGACCTTCAGAACTCTAGTTAGTACATCAAAATAAAAAATGCTGCACAGCAAAAATAATCAACCTAATAAAAAGGCAAAACAAATGAGAGAAAATATAAGCAAATCATATATCTTATAAGGGGTTAATATCCAAAATACACAGGGGTGCCAAAAAATATATACACAATTTAAGAAAGGAACAAACTGTATTAAAATTGTAATACTCAATATATACTGATAATAGAAGATAAATACAAGTCACATTTGACTTCTGCAATTACAAAAGATGCTCAAAGTGGTTACCATCAGCATCCAGATACTTCTGATTATGGTGAACTACTGCTTGAACACCGTTAACTAAAGTGTCCACTTGTATTGCTATGTAGGGTGTTTCAATTTCTTCCTGAAGTGCCACCAGTGTAGCTGGTTTTCTATGGTACACCACGTTCTTTAAGGTCCCCCATAGATAGAAGTCAAGAGATATTAAGTCAAGGAAACATGGAGGAAACCCAACTACACCTCTTTATCCTATCCATTGTCCTGAAATGGTCTTGTTCTCCTTTAATGACAGCCGTGCTTCTGCCATTGTCTTTGACTGTTCTGCCTGTGGCATGGTGATACCAGCATTCATTTGATTGATGTTATCTTTTTAGCTAACATCATACTACACATTTCTACCATAAAATGTGTATACATTTTTTGGCACCCCAGTATAAAGAACTCACACAATTCAATAGCAAAATAATAATAATAATAATTCAATTAAAAACTAGGTAGAGGACCTATTATAAATACACTTTATTTTTCCCCAAGGAAGAAATACAGATGGTCAACAGGCACATAAAAAGGGTATTCAATAGTACTCATCATCAGGAGAATGCAAATCAAAACCACAATAAAATATCACATCACATCTGTTAGAATGGCTATTATCAAAAAGACAAGAAATAACAAGTGTTGGGGAGGATGTGGAGAAAAGAAAACCCTTGTGCACTGTTAGCGGAATGTAAATTGGTGTCATTATGATGAAAAACAAGGAGTTTCCTCAAAAAATTCAAATTAAAACTGCTATATAATCCAGCAATTCCACTTTTGGGTATATACCCAGAAGAAATGAGATCACTATCTTGAAAATATATCAGCACCTCTATATTTATTGTAGCATTATTTATAGTCGTCAATACATGGAAACAACCTAAGTCCATCTCACACACACATGTGCACATATAGAATGGAATATTATTCGGTCATGAAAAAGAAGTATCTGTCATCTGCAAAAATATCAATGTCCCTCAAAGGCATTATGCTAAGTGAGATAAGTCACAGAAAGACAAATATAGCATGATTTTACTTATATGTGAAATCTAATCCCCCCCACCAAAAAACAAACAAAACACTGAATTCATGGATACAAAGAACAGTAGGTAGTTGCCAGAAGTGGGGGGTTGGAGGTGGGTAAAAAAGGTGAAGGATGTCAAAAGGTATGAATGTCTAGTAGTAAAATAAGTCATGGGGATGTAATGTGAAGTGTGGTGATGATAGTTAATAATAAAATATAGTATATTTGAAAGTTGCTAAGAGAGTAGATCTTAAAAGTTCTCATCATAAGAAAAATATTGGGAGGGGAGAAAGGGGAGGGGGTGGGAGAGGAGGGGGGGAAGCTAAATATAAGGGGATGGAAAGAGGGGTCACATTAGGTGGTGAACTTATTATGCATCAAGTTGACAATGCACTGTGGAATTGTATGCCTGAAACCTATGTAATCCCTGCTAACAGATGTCACCCCAATAAGTCTAACAATAAAAATGAATTAAAAAAAT